>JAYMFT010282442.1:0-10472 GCA_038088735.1 Panulirus argus | reverse complement strand
TATATATATTTTTTTTTTTTTTTTTTTTTTTTGACTAGAAAAATAATAAAATGATTATGAAAATAATGCTAGAAATAGAAATAATGATAACGATGCATACATACATAATTATATTTCGTCAGAGTTGAGAACTGATAAGATTATTTATGTGCTAATCTTAAGTGTCAACAGTTCCCAATTAATTATTTGTCTCTCAGTGATTTCACTTTTATCAAATTTTCCTCAAATTCTGTTAGGATCTTCACTTGTGTTTCCAATGCTTAGCTGTTTACATACAATATTGTACAAATGGTTGTATATGTCACTGAGTTGTTGCCATATGTGTTCTTATAGCTAAGAATCATATATCCACAAATACATATACTTCTACTTTTAACTACACATGAAAATATTCAACTCTGCTTATAGCTACATAGAAACCGATGGCCTGACATTATAGATCTATATCATAACTGTTATATAAGTCTGTTTATCTGTCTGCCTTTTTACAAGAACACACTGCCATGACTGAATGATTAATGCAGATCGCGTCTCTCTCTTTCCTTGGCAGTTCAACTTCGTGGGCAAGCTGCTGGGCCCGAAGGGGAATTCCATGAAGAGGCTGCAGGAGGAGACGCTCACCAAGATGGCGGTGCTTGGACGCGGCTCCATGAGGGACAAACAGAAGGTTAGCAGACCAGCGGGAGTGTCCGGTAGGCTAGTGCCGAGGGAGTGGTCAGCAGAGTGGTGCCTTAAGGGGAACTAGTGTTCAGCAGACTGGTGCCAGAGGAACTGTTGAACAGAACTGCGTAGGGAAGAATGTTCAGCAGACTAATGACATGGGGAAAGTTCAGCAGCCTTGTGCTGGAGGGAAAATTCAGCAGGCTGGTGACAGAGGGAGCGTTCAATAGGCTGGTGCTAAGGAGGTGGCTCAGTAGACTGGTGCCAGGGGTACTGATCAGCAGAATGGTGCCAGAGTGGGGGGTTATTCAACAGACTGATGTCATAGGTAATAGAGGATAGGGTCAAGGGAAAGTAAGAGAAGAAAGATAGAATGGGATAGCGGAGGGAGCCTGGTAGCCCTTTGTGATTGAGGAAGGAGGGAAGTGGGTGATAGGAGATAGGAGTGTGTGCTGGGATAGTGCCCTGGTTGGGAGGAGGCGTAGCAAAGGCGACAGTGGAGGAGCGGCGGGAATTGTGCCGTAAAGAGAGGAGGTGATGGGAAGGTTAAGGGGCAAAGAGATATAAGGGAAAATATAAAGATTAGGGTTGGACGTGAAGCGAAATGTGATAGAGGGAAAATGTGAGGAGAAAAAAAGTTTGGAAGAGAAATATTTGTTGTCAGCAAGACGAGAGGCCACACTGATCCTTCAGTTATTTTCAGAAGTCTTTATGTCGCTCCTTAGTTCCCATTCTCTCAATCATTTCGAAGCTCAGTCTATCCACTGACCACCGGTACAGGTCCCCTAAGATGAGCCTAACGAGTGACATACTCTCTTATCGGATCTGGTCTTCCTTTGGATACCATAAGTCGCAGCCCGCTAATATCTGGAGGAGACTTTTGACAAAGTCCTGTATGAGTACTGATTCCAAAATTGCTCTCTTTCTCCTCTATACGCTTATTTCTAATTTCTTTCCAGTTGGTCCACTACATTAATTATTGATGGATCGAACACACCTTTCCCTGTCAACAGCGGCGTCTCTCATATTTCTAATCTATTTCCAGCCGCGTCTGTTTACTGATGATCAACTTTCGACCAATAAACCCTATCCATTCCGGTGTTGATGATACTACAGTTGCAGTGTTTTACTTCCTTCGTATATCTTCTTTCCTCATTTCCTCATTATTTTCCTCACTTTATCTTAATTCGAACCAGATCTAAGGATCTTTTTTATATGAAATGACGTAAACGTATTGCATAAAATGCAATGCTACCGAGGCCATATGTTCATCCGATCACCCCTTTCTGAAACTCCCCTCGACTTTAGGATTCACTTTCGAAGATTCTATTGTTCAGTCCCTCGACTCCATCAGTGTACTTGGCACTGATTTATCCTCTAAAGAGGCTAAGTCTCCTTCAGGACAATTGCAAACCCTGCTCAGGTCTCGAACGTATATTTCTCTCTATTCAGAGCTGTTACTTCGTGCTGTGCCAAGGGATTGGTCTGTCATTATACAGGGCTGCTCACGCTTCTGATAAAGCTCCCCACAGACTTCACATCGATAGCAGATCGCCTTACTGGCTCCCCTCTCTCACTTCTGCAATTGAACCTCTCTCTCTCTCTCTCTCTCTCTCTCTCGTAAACAGACACTTTGGCTTCAGATCTAGCGTCGCCTTGCAAACGCGACAATGAGTACCTTCGAAGGACGAGACCACACCCCATGGATGTTCTGTGACCTTTAGTGACTCGAGGACTGACGGGTTTGACACCTACGTCTTGTGTTCCACAGCTGGAAATAATGGGGCTCTTGAACTTCGTGTGTTTCTCCCACGCATCTACAGCTCAGTTTTTTTCCCTCCCTTCCCATTAATGTGTAAGACTTGTCCCCCGATGTCGGCATGAGCGCCCATGACCGGTGCCTTTGGTTTTTTGAAAAGACTTTCTTTGTTTTCCTTTCCTTTTTTGTCGGATAACTATAACCAGAATTCAAAGGAATGAGGTGACGAGCAATGAAAAGAACTTTGAAGAGCAACGTAAAAAAGAATAGGAAGAGAGATGAACATAAGAAAAAAGAGATCCCTTCCAGTGAATTCATTACCCGGTCCTTTATCTTCGTCCTTCTCGCTTGGTAAACAGAACAAAAGAAAGAGTACATCATCTCTCTCATTATATCGCCTCACCCTCGTATATCCCAGGGCTCGACCCTAAATCACATTGCCCTACTAACCCTCTTCCCCCACCCCAATCTCTTTCCCCCCTCTCTCCCCCCTTTCCCCCCCTCCAACCCCCAACGCCGCGTTGAATTAAACAGATGACTTGTTTCCGCACCGTTTGCCCGCCTATTGTCGCTCCATCTTCCTGTTCATCATCGGATAATCTCCACCTCTTCTTGCCCCGAGGTCTTGCTGCCTCTCTTTCCTTAATGAAGTGCTCCGTCTCCTCCTCCTGCTTGGTGTGACTGGACGCTGCGTCTCACGTTACCCGCAGTGAGATCAGTCAGGGCCAACAGATCTCGCGTCTTGATTATACTCACAATAAAACCTGGTGGTCGGTCGCCTGACATCAAAATAAGAGCACTAGAGCAAGCGAATCTTGAATTCCACGTGACATCGCTTCCCTGTGATTACTAGTTTAGCAGAGCTTCCATTCTTGGCACTAACTTCTGTACATGGCTATTCTAAGTTTCCTACTTGGAGACACATTTTTATATTTATCTTTTATCTTTTATCACAGCCTTACTGCCAACAGATCTAATCTAATTATCTCTACTCTCATCATTACTTTTTTGTACACATCTACTCCAAATATCATTTACCTAAACACAGTTACTGTAAACATAAATGTTTAATGAGTGTCTGTTGTTACCCTCAGCCTCGTTAATCCAATTACAGATATGTAAAAAACATTAATTGCTTTTCTCATCTAATAACGTAATCACAGATGCTTACGCTATCCTTGCTGAAAACACTTTTATAAATTATCATTGTCTTTTCTAACAGCACATTTCAAAATATCTGTTCAAATCAATGTTAATTTTAGTATTCTAACAGTAGATCTAGTAAATTTCAAATAATACCAAGCCTGTAGATATTACATCCAGTCGAAGCCTGCACCCGTAAATACCAATACTTTAAAAGCTAAAGCCCTTGTAGAAATTATTCCTTTAAATTGTACGCCTCCGAGTTACTGTCTCACAGGAACATTGGCCAATGAAATGTCTCTGTTTTACCCCGCACACTGTAAGCATGACTTAGACGTCCGTGTGTGTATGTGTGTGTGTGGTTGGTGGGTGAAGTTCTCGTTAAATGAGCGGAGCACCACCATCGGGGCCAGCGCCTGAGACACGAGTTTAATTAATTACTCCTGCGAGGTGTGGGTGAAGAGAGAGACGAGGTTGATTGGGATCATGAGAGAAGATGATGGTGGCAGTGATGATAGTGGTTGTGATGATGGTGGTAGTGATGATGGTGGCAGTGATGATGGTGGTAGTGATGATGGTGGCAGTGATGATGGTGGTAGTGATGATGGTGGCAGTGATGATGGTGGCAGTGATGATGGTGGCAGTGATGATGGTGGTAGTGATGATGGTGGTAGTGATGATGGTGGCAGTGATGATGGTGGTAGTGATGATGGTGTGGGTACCATGAGAGATGGAGCGATGGTGAAACTGTGTCGTGAGGTGAGGTGAGAGGACTTGCTTAAAAAAGGATGAGGGGAAATGATGAGGTATGGATGATGAGGTATGGATGATGAGGTATGGATGATGAGGTAAGGATGTCAGTACCATTATTGTTAATAACGGATGATGTTTGGGGCAGGTTGTTAGGATGATGCTAAAAAATGCAACAAGTTGGCCCCTGAAGAGCATATTGTGACGCTGTGATGATGGGATGATAGTAGATGATAGTGATGATGTGTTGTAGGATGACAGGGGGTCGGGGACGGGGGTGGAAATAAAGCGTAACAAAGGAGGAGAGTGAGAAAGATGCTAATACGTAAATCAAAATGGGTAGTTTCGTTCCACATTCTGTTTCTGGAGTCCCTTTTTCCATCCTGGAGAAACAATCAATTTAGATGATGTGGCTAGAAGGTCTGGAAATGTCTGAACGATAATATCACATATTCTTTTACCTGAATTCGGTATATTATGAGTGGCGTCTTTAAGATGATCCGACCCCTGTGGGCTAGCTATACTGCCACAGGAGAGCGGCCGTGCTGCCATCAAGCGGCGGTATAGTGAACTAAGTGCTGCCATCTCCCGGTTGTGGGGAGAAATAGTGATGCCATCTCCTTGCAATACATGGAGGTAAGGTTGCTATTCCCTGGCATTATGGAAAAATAAGTACACCTCTCACTGATGGCAATGTTCGCCGGGAGAGAGATTATGATATAACTCACCAGTTTTACCACTGGTGAGGGAAATAGATCTATCTTATTCCTTCCATACTCGCGAGAATATAGACGCGTCCATCTGATGATGCAACAGGAAGCTATAGCCATCATTATTGATGGCACTTAACCATCCACACCGCCACTGAGCCAAACTGGGGTTACTGTAAGAGTCAGTTTGAAAACCCTTCTAGTTTATTTATTGCTGCGTATGCCTTTGTCTCCATCCTTTACTATGTTATTTGTTTTATTCTTTACTTCCTATACTCTCCCTTTCCATTCTGTATCCACTCATCTTTATTTATTTTCAAACCTGGTGTCTAAATTGTTTGGCCCTCCCGCATTCCATGCCTCTCTCATCAATCTTCTCAGCGCTGCCTCTCTTTCTCTCTCTCTCTCTCTCTCTCTCTCTCCCAGACCATACCTGCTTTAGTATCTTATCTTCCTTGTATCTTTCGTTCATTCTTAATGGTTTTGCGCATAAGTCTCTCTATTAATTCATCTCTTATCTTCCTACACAAGGAAGGATATCCTAAGATTCAAACTACATGCTTCACGACTTATAGGACACAACCTACCCTCATTTCTCCTTTATACTACTTATCCACATGTTACATCACCCAACCCAATATTCCCCTTAGGTCTTATGATTCAGTGAATATCTATCTAGCATACTTGATGCTTCACTTATCCTGAGGTTGTTAGAATTCCTGTAATGAATTTGTGTGTGTGTGTGTGTGTGTGTGTGCGTGTGTGTGTGTGTGTGTGCGCAGTCTCCCATACCCTCCACTAACGCCATCTCTATCAATATAACCAGGTCATCAAACATTACATTCACTATCTTCATAAATCCAATCAACATACCAAACAGTTATATTTTTTCTTTGTGTATGAAAATATTTGATCGTATATTCTCCCGTCTATGAGAGAAGAATTAAAATCCCTCCACGCTAACTTCATTTGTTTCGCAATATTTGTCTTTCATAAACTCTGTCATGCCAATACTGAGGTCCACACAGTCAGGCTCCCTTCCCACACATTGTCCCAATATAGCAAGCGTTGCATCCCCTGAGCTTTTATCCTTTTATCATCGCCCAGACACCTTTCTACGTTTACCAGAATCATTCATCTATTGTTTTAAGCGTTCGAGCTCTTTATACTTTTCCTTTTGCTATAATTGGGAGCAAATAAAGAATCTAAGCGAAATGTTTTCCTCTTCGGCT
Organism: Panulirus argus; assembly: GCA_038088735.1. Classification (NCBI taxonomy): domain Eukaryota; kingdom Metazoa; phylum Arthropoda; class Malacostraca; order Decapoda; family Palinuridae; genus Panulirus; species Panulirus argus. Next base: position 4,218 of record JAYMFT010282442.1, on the reverse strand, counting down.
CAGACTTCCGTTTATGAAGCCGTCTCGCTGAGGCAAGATAAGTGAACAGTTGTTTGTTCAGAAAAGAATCTATCATTAAATCTTACATTATGCAATAATAGAAATATTTATTAGTGTAGATTATACTCTCCTAGACAGTCGTCTTAGTGGGTTCATACAGACTACTTAAGAGCCTGTGTTATGACTGCTTCATTTGTGTCTTGCTGCTTCATGTGAGTCTTGTGACTGCTTCATATGTGTCGTGTGACTGCTTCATGTGTGTATGGATTGTTTCATGTGTGTCTTTTGACTATTTTATAACTAACTTTACTACGTCATGTGTGTTTTGTGACTGTTTCATGTGTTTCCTTGTTTTCCCTTTTCTCTTTACAGTCAGATATTGATATCGAGCCCTTGGGCAGTGCCACACCACCTGTGTTAGTTAAGTGGTATAGCCCAATAAACCCACATAACTTGTTAAAAGAGGTCATAAAGGTTAGGTTGCGTTGTGTTACCTTTCCAATATGTGTTTAACATTCATGTAATTCAGCGTTTGTAACATTATGACCCTCTGACAAGGGAAGGATAACTTCTATATTACACTGACACTGTCAGAGTCTACGAATATGTCTTCACCGTGATATATAGCTTTAATATGCTATAGAAAATGTTAATATATTGTATATCCCTGTTAATAGCCATTTTTCTCGTATATCAGTGAACTTAAATACCCTACCTCAAAGCTATCTATCCTTCACCATCACAAAAATAAGTAAGAGACATCGAGAGTAATCCATATTTGTTTCAAATTATTCATAAAATTACTGTTTTCCTTCACGGGTGTATATACTGTATTGTTGTATTGTACCTGTATGACTGTGTTTGTTTGTCGATCATCCTCTTCTAATATACTGAACATAACAGAGCTTGTTGCTGGCTACGTATTATTCCAAATCCCTTCGTATTAAACATTTACCTCGGAATGGGAATGACTGTAAGCTTAGACATGTGATAATAATTATCGTAGAAGGGGCTAGATCATTTTTCCATATATTCTATAAACACGTGAAAAATTAATATCAAACTTTTCCAGCTGTTATGTGAGAGCTTTGACAAAGGGACGTCGGGTAAAATAAACGTTGAAAAATGAGATCTTTCACCTTGCTGGTCTCACGTTATCACTAAATATTTTAAGGGAAATCTTTAAAAGGGCGTTTAAAAGTCTCAGTGCTGGAAGAGGTTTATAGCAACACACTTTAGATATTCTGAACGAGGTAAGTCTTCAAAGTGAACAACATCTCCACTCTCTCTCTCTTTCTCTCTCTCTCACGTAGCCTTGAGCGATTAATCAATACACGAGCGAAATCTCATATGGATTTCATGAGAGAATCAGGCACACGAACAGATACCCAAAATATATAATATGCGAATACATAAACGGAAGTTGACATATTTTTCTGCATGTAACCCAATATGTAAGTCTTAAAATTCATTCAGTAAGACAACTGTGCCGGAAATAGTCGGAAGACTGTGCGTGGCGTGTCGCAGTAAAATGCGGTGTTTACATTTTATACCGAGTATCAGATTTCACAGAAGCCGAAGAGGTTTTTCTACTTAATTGAGACGCAAAATCCTTTTGTGTCTTGTGCCTATTTTTCGGTGAGGGTTGTTCCCCCTTCGCCAGTTTTATGCGTGAGGCTTTTGACGCCGTGAGCTTTGAGGTTCCTCAGTTTTGCTGCTGTAACAACTGAGACTTTTCTTTCTCATTCTCTCTCTCTCTCTCTCTCTGTTACCAGCCTCTCTTCTACACCCACAGGAGGAGGAGCTCCGGGCTTCGGGAGACCCCAAATACGTCCACCTTCTCGAGGACCTGCACGTCGAAATCACGGCCTTCGCGTCTCCCGCCGAGGCCTACGCACGGATCGCTTACGCCCTGGCCGAGGTCCGTCGTTACCTCGTCCCAGACAACAATGACGACATCAGGAAGGAACAGATAAGGGAGATGGAGCTGATCAGCGATCCACAGGCGGCTGGGGGTGCCACAGCAGCTGCGGAAGGAGGCGGCGGAGGAGGCGGTGCGGGGGACCGTCCGCCGCCTTCCCTAACGCCTCCAGGTGAGTTATAATCAAGGGAAGGTGAGAGGGAAACAAGGTCATCTGACACTACAGAAGTAGCCAAATTTCCTGTGTCTCTCTCCTTTCGTCCTGAAGTTTCCAATGTGTCCACAATTTTTTTTCCTTCGTCTAGAGTCCCATTTTCTCTTTATATATATATATATATATATATATTTACTTTGAAACCCTTAAAACCATCCAAATTTCCTTCCTACTACCGCCTTATATCACTGCTGTCTTCAGTATCCAGACTCAGCAAAAGTGATCCATGAAAAATCATGCAGAACACTCCACTCTCACTCACACAACCACTCCACCACCGCCCGACACAGAAACCTCACACAACATATCCTAGGGAGCTGCCACCAACTACAACCCCCGTCCCCCACAATACTTGTGGCCATAGACATCTACAAAGAACTGTACCCCCAACACATCCTCACACAAAAGATACTTAACAACACTCGCCTTAGTAATAACAAAAAGTGGTTAGCCAGCTACAGAGTTAGTTGCCATGCCAAACCAATTCACACCGGCTTCACCTTTAAAATCTTTAAACTCTACAGTGGAGTTCTTCAAGTGGCAGTTCTTCTTCCAGCCTTCTTCAAGTTCTCTTCCTAAATGACCTTCCATTACATTCAGCAAATGCCAACATGAAGGTCTTCTCTAACGCAGACGACCCCATCACAGCGCCCTGACACCACAGTAGCATCAGTAACCATATAGCACTACGTTACACAGTGAAAACAATGGCTCACATGGAAAAGAATGTTCTTATCTCCACATAAGTCCTCCATCACAAATTTAACTTCAGACAGACATGAATCCAACCTGCACTCGCCAATCAACTTGAACAGACAGTCACGCCTACTGAAGAAAACACTAACTAATCTTGGCATCACATATGACTGTATATGCACATGACACTCGCTCTCCACAACAAAAAAACATCGAAAAAGAAAAGAAAAAATGAATTCCTTCAGAACACTAGACAAGAAAGAGAATCCCTTATCATCCTCTACAAACACTTTATCCACTCCACCCTAAATTACGCCTTGCCTGGCTGGTCGTCCACTCTCTCAAAGGCATATCTAATAAAGCTGCAAACCAGCAAAATAGAGCACTCAGAACAGTCACTGACCGCCTCATCACCTACACAAAGGAAAGAAAGATCCTCCCGATAAAACCCGACCTCAAAATGCTTGGCACTCAGTTCTCTGCAAGAGTACTGTCCAGATCCATCCCATCCAGACTTCTCCCATATCTAACCACCAACCCCCAAGTAGACACAGAAAGGAAGGCTTGCCCCTGCCTCACTCTACTCACTTATCCCCTCCGCCCCTAAGAAACACAACACTGACAAAACGCATACACATGAATAATCCGATTAAACACTAAAAAACTGCCCTCCCATCTCAGGTTTAAACACCTACCCACCATAGCAAAATACGCCTATCCAAAATCACACTCTCTTAGACGTACACGAGTCACGCTTTCCCACATTCGCTCGGGATATCGCCCATCCCTACAACACTACAGACTCCAGTTCATCATATCCTAAGACCCACTTAAGGCCACGATGCAAAGCCACGACGAAGACACCGAACACCTGCTGCTCAATTATCCGCACTCTCCTCACATAGACGTACACACATCGATACACTTTATGACGTATGGTTATGGACGGTGGAAGTGGCCAGCCTCCTGAGTGCTGCAGGAGCCAGTTGAAGGTAAAAGGGACTCATGGAGCAAGAAAATTAGTATATGTGTTGCCGGACTCCGCCTGCATGAGTTATAACCCCAATGAAAAGTCACCTTCGGCAAAGTTGTATCATTGTCGATGGATGAATAGGAATACCGTAATGTCGAGGTTTTCGCTCCAAAAGAGTCCATCCTTTCCCTGCTACTGATTGAAACGCGGTGTTGAAACTGCAGGAGGAGCTCCATAAAAGGGGCCATGAGGTTATATAACTGATGAGAATATGCACATTTTCTCTTTATGTATACACTAGCACGGGCAACTCAGTGCCTTGAGCGAGGTATCCATTTGTTTGACCAACCCTTAGAGGAGGATGAACAGCTGGGTTGACTGTGGACCGACTGCCGCAACTAAAATTCAAACCTA
>JAYMFT010282431.1:0-10472 GCA_038088735.1 Panulirus argus | reverse complement strand
GAATAACCACCTTTCTTCTGAGTGTAATGTAGCACTTTCGTCACTGTCCAGGAGGGGTCAATATTCTCATTAAGTAACCGCCGTTTTACGTGGGGTGGGTGGGGGTCCTTTAGAATTAAGTTAATGTGTAACAACCTCAGGACAGTTTGTTTGTGTGTTTCAGGATCCAGCATAGCTGATAGCCAAGGTGAGTTGTCATAAGCTTGCCCAACTAAATTGACTTTTTCATATAAAGAACACAATAAGCAGAAACTGACATATCATACACATATGTTAAATTAATGGCACGTAGAAGAGCGTGCAATAAACTGTCTGAAAATGATTCCTCACAACCCAATCTAATCAATGCTTTGAACTTTTCCCAAGATGTACAGTTCTTGATGTCATATGAGTCATAAACTACTTTAGCATAACTGTCAGGCTTAGTGAAATCAATGTGATTTTTAGCAGCAGATATGAGAGCCTTGTCATCACCTGGTGGCCCATATTTGACTGCATTGTCTTCCGCATTTTTAATCCATCGTTCAAAATTTGCAATTTTACCGTCAAATAATTCGTGTGACTGTTTACTGTGTTCCACTGTAAACACTGTAGTGGGTAGAGGGGGTTGGTAGGGTAAGACATCCTGTGAGCAAGTATATCAGTACCGGAGTCTGTTAACTTAATATCAGAAGTGACCATGTTAAGTGACTGCCTTCGTCTGTAGTAAGGGACCCTAGGTAAATTCCTAATTGAATAAGGACCCTCACGTTTTTGCATAACCTAAAGAAGACGTCAATAATCTTATTCGAAAAAGTAAATGCAATAAACCACAAAAACAAAAATTCAAAGTCAGAAATGACGTCTCGTAATAGAAAGGAGTTAGCACATAAGAGATATAAGTACAGCATATAAAGTAATGAACGAAATGAAGCAAAAAATAAGTACTAACGCAAAACTTACCCCATTGGGGAAGCCATCAGAAAACAAAACAGACTGAAAGCTTAACTAGATGGATAAGTCACAGGTGGTTGGGTGGATAGGCTTCGTGGCTGGCTGGGCTGGTAATCCGATGTCACGAAATGGCGGCCGGTACCCAACTTGTCCTTGACCTTGAAACGCTGTTTCGACGCCTTGAAACGCTCCACAATTACTGGTAGACACCTTCCACTGCACTGAACACTGACACCGTAAATTGTAAGCTCGTCTCGATAACTGCTTATGTTCTATATGTGACTCGGTCTTCTTATTGAAAGTCCGGTGGCCTTTACAGTTTTATTAGAAAAGCAGCTATGTGCAGTATGGGTACAATGAGAGCAGGTTCTGGGTCCGCTCTAGGAAGTGACACCCGTGATATATGTATGGCCTGTTCAGCTGACTCAGTCGTGACCGGTGCTCTCTAGCGAGCGGCTGGATTGTTATGTCTGCTTGCTTAACCGATCTGGTATGCCAGCTTCCTTAATCGATCGGTATGTTATGTCTGCTTTAACAGATGAAGTATGCGTGTTGAAACCGACCTGAGCCAGATTACACAGTGCCCTTGGGTGACTTTTCATTTGTTTACACATATTATTAGTGAGATAGTAATAATAAATAACTAATGAAAAAATAATAGTATGCGTGTGTATATTACACCGATACTATACCTTCAACTCTCACATACAGGTGTCGCAAAATATTTGCCTGGTTTCAGAACGTAAGTAGTATCTCCAAATGTAAACACAGAGTCGAAAAGAAAATCATATAAAATATCTGCCATATCTTCGTTGTCATGAAACAAATAACCATTTTCACTTATTAATGGTCCAGTTGACTGGGTAATGGCTCACTGACTTTTTAACATATCCATAAAACTCCATCTATTTCCTTTTTGTTATTTTCAGCAATATACACTTCATACTGACGTTTACTTTGACTTATAAGTATTTTAGTTACTCTTGCTCAGACTTAAATATTTTCCTTTATGAAGCTGATTATTAGTGTCTATGAGCTTCTTATGTGCTGCTTTATTAGGCAACAAACATTTCTTTACGTCAACTTTCCACCATTTGGGCTTCGCATCGGAACAGACCGTCCACTACGCGTTGACACTGCTTTGAACGTTTTACTGAAATTCTCCCAAGCTACATCCATATCGCTTTCATTTCATAATGCCATCCCAAGTTTGCCTATCAAGAGCAATGTGAAGACCTTTATGTACCAAAGGCTGTGCAGTCAGAGAGAAAAACGCGATAACAATATTGGAAAAGAAATTGCAGGAGCATTGCCAAAAGATAGATAGAGGAGATAACAAAAGTGCACACTGAACCTACTGGAATAATATCGAAAATTGATCTGGTAGAAAAAAAGGACAAAAATACGCAGAGGCTGATGAAAGTAAAGAGCAGGGAAGATTAGGAGTTAATTTGGAAGCAGATCAACAGAGTGTTAAGAGTGAAGGCGAGGAACGTAGACCAGGGGAGACACAAAATGAAGTAAACAGGGAATTGAGCAAAGAGGTCGGAAATATATTGTGTCATAAATAAAACAATAAAGGAAATATATGGCCCAGCTCATGGAAAGTTCAGATAGGTACAGAGAATACGGGACCAGGGCTTAGCCAAAAGAGAAATTATAGAGAAGGTTGCAGACGCAGAGGTTAACAAAACCATTCTGAGGGATTTAACTGAAAAGTGGGTGGCATCAAGATTAGAAAGATTAGTAAAGTAAGCTGCTGGCAGACATGAACGCTTATTATCTTTGGATTTGGAGATCATACGCCAGATAGGAAAGAAAGGGAGAAGGAGGAAATGCGTATTAAAAGAGCGCTGCAGGCTATGGGACTGTCACGAGCGACTTCTGTACTAAAGGAGAGGAGAAGAATAGGAAGTTGTAACAAAGACATAACGGGGTGACCAGTTATTGATAACTTTGATTTGGAGTCATCTAGCCAAGAAGTACTTAGAAAGTCTAAGATTCTTAACGGCAAGGAGGAAATCAGTGGGAAATTCATAAAGTGTGATAGTTCTAGGGAAGAGAAAGAGAAAAGAAAAGAGTACAGTCAGAAGAAAAAGAAATGGGGACGTCACACATGGCAAGAGGATGGTGCAGCCCCGTTAGAATTGCAGATAGGGCAGGGGCGTTGGGAGATGGGAATGTCAGAGTGAAAGGAACGTATCAAAACGTGAATGGGTTAATAGTTAGTGGTAAAGAATTGGAATTCAAGGATCGTATGAGGGGAAAATGAACCTGATATTACTTGGGTCGTGGAGAGTAAGCTTACCAAAGGTATATGCTCTCACCTGTTCTGTCCAGTGAGGTACATAATATCAAGAAAGGAAAGGGAAGGTAAAGAACGGGTAAGATAAGACCTCTCGATGTAAAAAAGTCTGACATTTCAAGAAATAATGGAGGATGACCCATCTGCACATGACATAATGGGAATAGTAACTATAGGGAAGAAGAGCATTGTCGTTTTATTAGTATATAATCCTCCGAAGAACTGCAAAGCACCGTAACAAATAAAGAGTAATATCACTGAAGGAGCAATCCGGATGTTACTTGAAGCAGTAAAACACTCACTTCTTAGAGATGGTAAACTATTGACGTTGGGGGATTTCAATAATAAGATCATTAAGACAGGAGTAATTTGGATTCTCATGATGATAGGGAGTTATGGAGACACAAGTTTTCATAGATATATCAGGAGCCAGTTGTCAGTTAAGAAGCAGCTGATCTGGCAAAGGGATTCAGAGGAGAATATTGATTGTAGAAGATTATGTAAGGATATGTGAGGAAATGAATAGCAAGTTGAAAGATATTTGCACAGTGGAAGACACTATAGTCCCAACTCCAGTGAGATAGACTGGGGAGGAGGTTTTGTAAACCGCTGAGGTATCTTGAAAAGATATTAACAATATAGAAGGGACTTGACTCATACAAGACTCATGGGCCTGATCAAAATTCATAATATGTGCTAAAGAGGTGTGCAGACACGCTTGATAGACCAACTGAATTATTGTTCAATATGTCACTGGAGAGAAACATAGAAAAGAAAACCGGGAAAAGGCGCTCAACCTACAGACCGGTATCTCTAACGAGTGTGGCTTGTAAGGTCCTGGAAAAGATTACTAGAAAGCAAGTGGATGACTGTCTGTGGAGAGGGAATCTCCTAAGGGACAGACGTCATGGTTTGAAGGAAAGGAGATCATGTGTAACTACCAGCTTAGAGTTCTACAAGAGACTTAGATCTGGTTAGAACGGTCACCAGCGAATACTTTCAAAAACGGAGCAGACGAGCAAGCACAGGTACAAGTTCAAAGGCACTCTTTCAGTACACATGGATCGTGTCCGGAGTGAGAAGCGCTTTTCGGAGAAAACGAAGAGATTACGGGAAGAGTCATAGGATTAGTAAGAGGAGCATCAGGGGGTGAGGGAATGGTAGAGTCATTAAAGGTGGAGTTAGAGGAAAAGCGGCAACCAAAGAGAGTTGCTTTGTTTACGGGAGAGACAGCTATAATACCGTAAGAACGGAAAAGTGAAGGGATTTTCGACCGTTAGAAGTCGTTAGCGATGCCCTGAGCTAAATACTGTCAGTGAAAAATGTGGACCTTCCTTTGAACAAAGGAACACTTTGACTCTCAAATAACGTTCCTGTAATAGTTTCAGGCAGTGATAAATGCTAAATGGGAGAAGGAGGACGGAGAGGTTTTCCAAGCCCGTATTTCTTATCCCTTCCCTGAATGCCCTCACAAAAGGAACGGATAAACCATGGACTGGAAGAAAAGGTCGTCATGGAAGAAGAGAGGATAATTGCTTCCATTCCCACAACGATAACCTTTGCTATGCGTTCGTGGTTCTCTATGGTCAACGTTGAAATCTCATAAGTAGAGGATCTCTGCTTGCGGGAGATGGGATGACACAGTCACATTGCACGAGTTTAGACAGTCTCAGAAATATATGATTTGTAGAATTAGAGAGAAATAGGTATAACAGAAGAAAAATGTGGTAGTTGGGAAACAGATCTTGAACCAGACAACATCAAAAATTGGAGAATCAAGTTCCTCGGGGAGTGCGACAGTTCTGTTGGTGTTCGAATAAGCAGAGACACCTTTAAACCAGAATCGTGAGTGGAGGTTATACTTGGAAATGTAAAACGGGCTAGTGAGAAGTGCATCAGACATCTGGGTTTCAAAGAGAGGTAAAATATTTGTAGAGGTACTACAAAAATGGTGTTCAAGAGAATAGAGACCACGAATGTTGGTCAAGTGAATAGAAAAAGAGGCAGGTCCATAGAGAATAGAGACCACGAATGTTGGTCAAGTGAATAGAAAAAGAGGCAGGTCCATCAGAGAGGGATATTTGTTAAATTCTATCATGGTTATATTCAGAAATGATTGTGCTGACAGGAGGTGGCAAGAAAACATATATGAAGAAAATATGAGATATGAATCGGTGTATGGAGCTTGTAAGAAGATGGCAGGACATTACAGATTACACATTGTTTTACTTTACACATTAAACATTGCTACACCAAGTAGGGAGTGGCGTGGCTCATAGTGTGACTCCCGTTTGTGGATGTTGAGCCACCTGGTGAATGCTCTTACAATCAAGGGTCGCCGATGGGTGAGTTCAAATCACCAATCCTAAGGTTAACAACTGAGCGCGTATCCTATTGCGCAACAGAGGCCTAGAAATACTCCAGCTTCAGTTGGACCTGCAGCTGGAACTGTGGATATGGAGGTAACTGTTGTGTGCATTATTACAAAAGTTCCACACATGTGTTTAATGTAACAATAATCTTCCCGGTTATCTGGATGGAATCTCAATATTTTGTTACTAATTCCACAGGGTAAAACCCTCAATGACCACTTACGTCCTTGTCCAAAAATTGGCTGAGAACACAAGCGCTGCATCCTCTCTTCTTGCACATCAGTTCTGTATGTTATCTAACACTATCAACACCATAAGGATCTGTCAGAAAGCACCCCTGGAGCTGATGTATTACCAAGTCTACTTGGCACAGTTGGTTAGCGCGTTCGGCTGTTACCTGAAAAGTTGGTGGTTCGCGCCCATCCGGGGGTGACATTTTATGTTAAGACTAATCCAGAAATTAACAAGAAACTTCATCAAACAAGTACGAAAACCAACCAGAAACATTTTCTCCGTATTGACTCTCCAGAGTTTGATTGTAAACGTTTAGCAGTTATGGGAGTCACACCTAATGTTCCCTCACCAGCTTCCCTGAAGTCATACTGGAAGCTTGAACAAGAAGCTGGAGTCTCATGACCACATCATACGACAACTGAGGTTCACTAGATCCTTTTAAAGGTATATACAAGAGTCATATATCCAAGATGAATGATGACCACTACCAGATTTTCATAATGTACAAGCAGGTAAGGATACACAAAAGTGATGGAAAAGCATTCTAGAGGTTCATTCTAAACTTCAACATACACACGGTAAAACAGACCCTCCTGCCTTCCTGGTAGACCTAAGCCTATAGCAGTGTTTTCCAAACATTTTGACCGCGACCCTAAGTAATCTTTTCCCGGCCTGGTGACCTTAAGGAAAGATGTACAGTACACTATGTACACTGCACCGTATTGTTCACGCACCGTTCACACTACAGACAGAACACACGTAAATGGGCGCTGATTACAAAACCAGGGGAAAACAATCGACCTTCGTAGGAAATGTATATGATAATACGGATTTGAACTTGAAAATGGCAGCATTTCACAATTAATGTCATACATATTTCTGACAATGACCACATCTTCCCGTTCAGGGCCATACAAGTATACATCGCCTGCTCCAAATCACTGCAGGGGAAGCGGGCTTGGCCCATAAGCCAGAGGTCCGTTGATCAAAAAACACGATCAAAAAACACGGTGTCCTGCGAGTTTTTCTTATCACAGGAAGTGACTGTTACATGGCTTGATCAGTTCAACTCTCCCATCATTTCACTTCCCTATTCGGTCCCAATTTTCTGTAATGATTTTATTGACCTAGATGGGTCAGGCCTAGACACTGGTCCCTTCCTGTGATCAGAAAACACTCGTAGTAGAGCGTGGTTTCGATCCACAGACCACTGGGTTATGGGCCCAGCACGCTTCCACTGCGCCACTCTGCTGCAGTACCTGGTTATATGGACCAGTGATGTAACCCGAGGCAATACAAGCACTGACTGGAGAAGTGTTAGCTCACCTCTAGTGACTGTTTATCTTACTGATAAGAAAGTGGCCTGGTACTGTACAGCTAATAAGGCTGTTCTCTTATCTGAAATAGATTCAGTTAACTGTTTCAGATAGCAGTAATGTCAAATGATGAAAGAGCTCTCTCCATCAGCAACTTGCTACACAAGCAAATGTGATGAAATTCTTAAAAGTGTTTCCTCATACAGCCCGGGATCGAACCGGGGACCTTGCGCGTGTTAAGCGCACGTGATAACCACTACACTACGGAAACTCTTTCAAATCTTACGAACCAGATGTTTCATTCTTATCAATGGAATAGATTTTAAAGTGTCTTTACTGAAACAGATGTTTCAGTGTAATTATCAAAACAAATGTCATTGCCGAAGAAGATGTTTCAGTGTCATTACTGAAGTATATGTCATTGCCGAAACAGATGTTATAATGTCACATCTTTACCAAAAGATTCAGCGTCATCATTCAAGGAAATGTTTCAATATTATTACAGAATCATGTTTTAGTGTCACTACTGAAGCAGATGTTTCGTCTTCATTAAACAGAAATTTTATTGTCATTATTCCAAGAGATGTTTTAGCGTTATTATGGAAGCGTATTTTTTGGTTTAATTACTGATGTGTTACAAAGAGGTGGGTTTTGGTTTCACGACTTAAACAGATGTTTCAAGGTTGTATGTGAAGCAGATGTTACAGTGTCATTACTGAAGCATATGTTTCAGTATCGTTACAATGAAGAATATTAATGCATAAGACAAACGTTGATCTTTATGTGACGTAATTTAGATTAGGAAGGCTTGTGATCAAAATGTATGTATCCTAGGTGACTTCAACTTTAGTAGAGTTAAATGGGAAGATAATACACGAGATGTTTAGTCAGAGGAATTTATGGAGACAGTACAAGATTGTTTTCTAACACAGCACATTTCCAAGGGGACCAGGGGTGATAACATTTTAGATTTGTTACTGACAAATGCAAACAACCTTATAGATGAAGTTGAGGTGGGAGGACAGTTGAATAATGGTGACAACAGGGAAATAAGATTCAGTATAATGAAGGATGTGAATAGGAGGGAGAATGAAATGTTCGTTCCCGACTTTCATAAGGCTGACTTTGTTCGGCTACGTAATTACCTTGCTTGTGTTAATTGGGTGGGACTAAATGAAGGTAGGGTGAGGTCAGACACTGTGGGGTCAGGTCAATTAGGTGACTCAGATCATCTTAGCGGTAGTGTCAGGTCAAGTGTGGGTGAGACAGGGGAGACCATTAATAGCGTGGAATTTTCTGTAGAAAGGTTCCTGGTAACAATCAAAAGGAAACAAGAATTGATTATTCCATGCAGGCCATATTGGACTAACAATAATGACCCAAAATGGCTAAATAATAGGATAAAACAACTTATAGGGCAGAAGAAGGGCCTGTACAACATGGTAAAACGGGAGAAAACACAGTTTAGTGATCAGCTAACGCAAATTAGGGCGTGGCTCACTGACAGAGAACAGAAGGTATGCATTGACGGAGTTACATCGGACTGGGGTAATGTAGCCATTGGTGTTCCTCAGAGGTCAGTCTTGGGACCGCTCTTGTTTGTTATACATATTAATGATTTGGATATGGGAATAACCACCGACTTTAGTAAATTTGCCGTTGATATAAAAATAGGGGCCGTAATAAACTCAGATGAAGACTCAGTGAAATTGCAGAGGGACTTAGATAGGTTATTAGAGTGGGTGGGTACATGGAAAATGGAATTCAGTATAGATAAATGCAAAACACTTTGCGTGGGTAAAGACAGGAACACTAATTACAAACTAGACAATACTACTATTGGTAAAACAAAATGAGAAAGAGATTTAGGAGTAATGGTGAGCAAAGATCTTAAGCTGCGGCAGTGCGTGATAAGGCTAATAGGATGTTAGGGTTCATTAATAGGACTGTTAGCAATAAAAATTTTAGAGTATTGTTGCAACTTTATTTCGCATTGGTGAGACTATATTTGGATTATGCGGTACAGTTTTGGATTCCATACTATACAGTTGATATAGATTGCTTAGAGAGAGTACAAAGGGGAATGACAAAATGATCCTTGGAATTAGAAACCTCACTTATGAAGAAAGGTTAAAAAGGCTGAACTTAAGAGAAGGGCCTGAGGGGATATGATGGAAGTTTTTAAATGGGTTAAGGGCATTAATAGAGGTAACATGAATAATGTTTTTAGAATGGCACCATCAGACAGAAGAAGAAATACTGGATTTAAAATAGAAAAAAAAATAGATTCTGGTAAGTTGTGGGTAAATATTGGTTCAGGAATAGAGTAGTAAATTCATGGAATAAGTTGCTAGGTACAGTAGTGGAAGATAGGTTTTTGGATAGCTCTAAATGATGGTTGGTTGTTTTTATGTGATCAGTCAGTTGGTTGTAGGGTGGACAGACTCAGGACCTACCTAGCATAGGAAAATAGGTTTCTCGCGGTCTCCTCACTTCTTATGAGCTTCATTTCTCAATATATGCACTAAAATTGCAACAAAGAAATTTGATGTTTCTAAAATCAATGATAACTCTGAAAGTCCTCATCGATGGAAGCCCATAAATATAATATGAAAAAGGCTTCAAAGGCATGCAAGAGGAAAGATAAGAACTTTAGAGGGAGTAGAAAACTTAACTTTTGCTAAAGGTACAGGTCATAGTTGTTAGGAAATATGTGAAAAGGTAAGGAGCTTCATATCTTACCGTTGTAAAGAAAGGATCAGATCATAGCTGTTACGAAAGATATGAAAAGGCAAAGGGTTTCAGAGTTTAGCGGTGTAGGGAACGAAACAATCATTTGACTTACTGGATTCCCGAATATTGCGTAGCGTGATTTACAGCGATTTCCAGTGTGTGGATGTTGAGTTTCCTGGCGAATGTTCTTAAAATCACAGGTCGTCCTTGGGTGAGCTCGAACCACCAACTCCTCGATGAACAGTCTAACGCGCTAACTGTTGTGCCATGGAAACCTGGGAACACACCAGCTTCAGGCGGACCAATACCAGGAAATGTGGATATGGAGGTACCTGATGGTCTGCATTAATACTTGACTGCCACACAAGAATAATGTAATGATAATCATCCTGGTTGTTCAGTTGAAATCCCAAAATTGTGTGAGTATTTCCACAAAGCGTAACTCTAGGGCCACCTATGTCCATGGCCAACCTCGATTGTGAACACGAGCACTGCATCCTCTCCTGTTACACATGACTCTCATATGTTATCTAAAAGAGTCAGTACCGTAAGGACTCGTCACCAAGTCCGCCTGAACCT
>JAYMFT010282420.1:0-10472 GCA_038088735.1 Panulirus argus | reverse complement strand
ATAGATACATTTATGAAAGTATGATCAGATGAACCAACTGGGGGCGAGATTGTGTATTTACAGCGAGATGGACTAGAGGTTAAAAACAAATCCAGAATATCAGGAGAGTGGTCAAAGCGCTCAGGTATATGGGTAGGGTAGGAGATAATTTGCTCTGAATCATTGAGAATGGAGAACGTGAGGGTTTCGATCCCTCCACCTTCCGTGTGGGAGGAATTCAACCATTCCCTATGGTGAACGTTGAAATCCCTGAGGTAGATGATCTCGGCTTGCGGGTGAGAGGATGTCACAGTCTCATGGCAGGAATTTAGATAGTCGAAGAAGGGTACAAAATTTGTAAAATTAGGGGGAGCAGTAGGCGAAACAGAGAACTAGAATGGCAGTAGGAAGACAGACTTTAAGCCACATAACATGAAAGTTTGGGGATTCAAGGTCCTTGAGTCGTGCAACAGGTGTGTTTATATTGGAATAAGCACAAACACCACCTTTGAATAGGAAATGTGAGTGGAAATTATAGTTTGATATGAAAAATTGATTAGTGGGAACATCACTAAATAACTGTCTCCGACAGAAGTAAGATATTAGGAGAGGTACCAGATAGATGGTGTTCAATTGAGGAGAGGTTACTAGAGAGACCACAAATGTTGGTATAGTGAATGGAAAAAGAGGAAGGTCTCACAGAGAGGCGAAAGTTATGGGAGGGGTTGGTACTACTACAGCTAGAACCCTCCCTCTCATTGGCAGTAGAGTCAGGCTGAAACCCGGAGATTCTTAGCACCCCATGATGCCGGGGCTTAGGGGCCACAGATTGGACGGACACTGTGATCATGATGCTTATAAATGTTAGAGCGGATAGGAATTGACAAGAGTACTTATGTGAAAAAGTAATGATAATAAGTAGGGTTTGATTAGGTGTGTGGTGCTCGCAAGATGGCAGGACTAGCCCGGTATTCCCGTTTTGATGAGACAGGAAGTTAGACCAGGCCCATCACCTGTGTCCTGACCCACCATTTACATCCTGGCCCACCATATGAGTCCTGACCCACCATTTATATCCAAGCCCACCATCTGTGTCCTGACCCACCATTCATATCCCGGCCCACCATCTCTGTCCTGACCCACCATTTATATCCTGGCCCACCTTCTGTATCTAGACCCACCATTTATATCCTGGCCCAGCATCTGTGTCATGGTCCACCATCTCTATCCTTACCCACTACCTGCGTCCTCGCCCACCATCTGTGATCTAACTCACTGTGTCCAGGCTCACTCTCTTTGTCCTGACCCACCATTTGTATCCTGGCCCACCATTTGTGTCCCGGCCCATCATCTGTGTCCCAGCCCACCATCTGTGTCCAGGCCCACCATGTCTCTTGGTTCCTTTTCATAAGCGTCACGTTCCACCAGAGAGCAGGGATCGCCTGTTTATAGAAAGATGCCCCGTTGTAGAGGTGAGTCCAGTTGTCTGCTCTACCATCACAGTTCAAACGTTTTGAGAGACAGACGTAAGTATGGTTTACGTCGTCGTCAGCTGGAAGAATAGATCTGGCCGCCACCGGGCCAAATTCCTGCGATGACTCCAAAGGGACTTGTTACGTTTGCCCGCCCAGCAAAAGGCAAACTTTTACGAGTGGAGATTTTCTCGATGACTTTAAGTGGACTGTGAGGTGATACCTTTGTTCGTCGCTTCCTTCCGTGCCTACAGTGTTTGCTCTGACACCCTCAGGATATAATATGACGACTTTTTTCCTCTCTCTCTCTCTCTCTCTCTCTCTCTCACTCACTCTACTCAACTTAGCACCCCCATAATGACCTCTATCCATTGTCCTGTGCAAGTCGAGCTACTTATTTCTATCGAAGGTGAAAGTGTTTTGAGACACTCCTGGTAACTGTTCCCTCACGAAGCTGAAGGCTGCCACCAGACGATCTTTTCCGTCTTGCCGTGTGCCATGGGTGAAATCCTGTAACAGATTCCATCTGCTGGGAAGACCTCTCCGCGCCTCCTACACATTTATTGTGGATCTTCGTTCCAGTTGCAGATTGCTGGCCAGGCTTCTAATTTTTCAACGAAGACATAAACATAACGTCGTCAGGTATCAGATCATGTCTGTAGTCGCTCAAGACACATTGCTACGATGCAGGTAATTTCGTACGTCACTATCCTTTTGTATTGTAGAATGTGAAAGTAATCACTCATCCATACCCTTTTGAACTGTGGGGAACAAATGGAGTTAGTCTTTCTCTGCGTGAGGACGCAACCTCATGGCATTAAGTTGTATATTGTAGGTTTGGAAGTTAGTCCAAGTGGTGCAGTCTGTCTTGACTTCAAGGTTGAGCATGAGACCGCCCCAACTGCTCCTGAACCATTGTCTCTCATTTCTTCTTCCGTCCAAACTGCTCAACCAGTTGTTTTGGCTACAAGCCGCGGCTGCTTCTCTACCAATCTGTCTCTTTAGTTCGATTTTTCCTCCCTCTCTCCTCCCTCACCAACTGGAAGACTGTCTTACCCAAGGTGGCCTCAGGCCTGTGGCCTGTGGTTTCATGCAGCTGCTGCATTATTTAGCATCCGATTCCTGGAATCTGTCAGGAACGCTTGACTTAAAGAGTAAGCTTCAGTAAGCAGTTTTCATGTAAGATGATAATTACTAACACAAATACGGTGAATTTATTTCTTTAGTTGATCAGCCACGTCCTCAGATGCAACTGTTGCTTTTTTCCATATATTCAAGACCTCGATCTTAGTGTCTGAAATCCCAGCCTTTACCTCGTACGACATCATTGAAACCTCACAGCTTGTCTGTCGTGGCTGAAGCAGCAGTATGAATCGATGGGCCAAGTAGTGTAAAAATATTGCTAATGGAAATCGATCTTTTCCTACGAAAGCCCTGACCTGGTCTTCCAACCGGATTTCCTGAGCCAGGTGGGTCGAACTTCCTTGTTTAATGATATCATCTGTTACAACTATTCAGTGACTTGTTACAACTACTCAGCGACTTGTGGCCAACACTACGCCTAGAGTAACAGTATCGTCCTGAGCCGATGATTCCACTCTACATACGTACAGCATCTTGGAGTAGGGAAGCAGTGACTTGGATAAATTTAGTAGTGTAGAAACTAAATCTTACTCACTCCTTACAATCGGATTTAAATACAGTACAAATACATCTCTGCAATTACACACACACGTTGGGCGTAACCATATTCTCCTGGGAACCCCTCTTAACAAACATCACTAAGTCTGCTTCCCAGAAGCAGGAGGTGTTGCATAAGTGCTGCAACTATTCATTTCATTCCTGAGCAGCTAATCCATATCTAGAAGGGTTCCACTCGTCCCAGTATGGAGTACTGCCGGCATATCTGGGGTGGCTCATCCCCCAACACTCTCATGGCCAGGGTGGATCAAAAGCCTTCAGCCTTATAACTACTTCTGCCGCTGTGATGCTGCTTCCCATCTCTCTGTTCTGCAGGCATTATCTCTCCTGCTGCTATCGTGAGCTGTCTGCATGTGTTCCAGCCACTCAGACTTGGACCCATGGCACACGTCTGGCTGATGCTTCCTATAGCTTTTGTGAAAACCAGACACACTAGGATTGACCGTAAAATCAACCAGATACTGAAGTGACGCCTTTTTCCCTCATCATATATCTTTCCACTATTAGTGTGTTGGGTCTACAAAACACCTGAGCAACCCAAGTCATTCCTTGCTGCTGTTGTCTCTGTTTCATATAGTCTTAACATCCATCACAACTGGCCAGGATTGGAGACATCCTCTTGTCTGTGTCTTGATGGCTGTTAAAAGGTTCAGTGTAACATACTTGCTTCTTGGTGAAGAGGAATTATACTCCTGGATAGAGCTGGTAAGTCTGTCTTTTTTTTTTTATGTTGAATATGGTTCGTATCCACAGCCGGTGGTGTGAGATATACTGATGTGGATGTACATACCAGACGACTGAAAATATCTCCGCGTTCAGGTTTATTCTCAGAGACAACTAAATAAATGGTCTTGTCTTGCTTGGGTGAATACCTGGTCTTCCTTATTCTGCCTTATCGGGACTCTGTGGGTAACTTGACCCGGTGGGCAACATCATCCGGTGGGTATCTTGACCCTGTGGGGTAACGTGACCCGGTGAACATGACCCTATGGGCAATATGATCCGGTGAGCAACATATTCGGTTGGGTAACTTGTCCCGGTGGGCGATATGTCTCGGTAGTTAACATGATCCTGTGAGCAACATGACCTGGTGGACAACATACCCCGGTGGGCAACACAACCCGGTGGGCAACATGGTGAGCAGCATGACCCGGTGGGCAACATGATCTGGCAAGCAATATGACGCCGTGAGTAACGTAACCCGGTGGGCAACGTGACCTGGTGGGTAACATGACCCGCTGGGTGACATGACCCAATGAGCCACTTCTCTGACCTGGTTGGCTGCTCAGTCAGGCACATTATTCCATCCAAAATATTCGCAAACCTGCAGAAGTTTTGATGGCAGTCATTCAACGAACATTTTTTTCGGGATTGTTTGGTGAATACCATCATTACAGAGTAACGAGTGTTCCCGAGAGTGGGTCAGCAACCCACCAATTATCCAGGTTCTTACCGAGATTTCTTCCGAGTTGGTTAACACAGTGACAACCATGACTCCCTGTGCGTGTCTGCCTCGCCAGCTGTCGCTATCAGTCAGTACTGCAGCACAACTCATTGTTCGAACAGTTTCCCCTCATCAAGTTTCCTATGAAGCTCGGCCACGGTAAACGCCACGTCCTGTGACAGCTGGAGTGCCCCATGCCCTATGTCCAACGGTTGAGGAACTTCTCTACAGGCATTACGTACAATGAAACTCATTGCCACCTATGAGTCCAGTCTATCGAGCTGTCTCTGTCACTTTGAAGCTGCGGACCTTCATTTTCAGTTGTAGATTTATTTTCCATATTAGTATCATTTGAGAATTTCTATAACTTAGAATGTAGCCCATTGTCAGTATCATACATACTATATGAAAACAAAAACCAGACCTAAGACTGATCCCTGGGGCACAACCCTTGCTACGTCTAACTATACTGAGGCTTGACCAGTAATCATTAATCTTCGTTTATGGCTAATTTGATTTCATTTGTGCCGATAAAATCAGTTAGTTCATTGTGAATCCCTCGCTCATCCTGCGTGTAGTAACGCAAAGGGATTACAGGGGTCAATGGTTTTCAGTCATCCAATTACTAAGCCATCTAAGCACAGCCCCATCTACACCATGCGACAAACCTTTTTTTTAGGAACTTTATCGAAAGCTTTTGAAAATCTAAATAAATGATATCAACTGCTAAACTTACGTCATAAATGTTGATGATATCACAAAAGAAGAAAGCGGATTTGCGAGACAGGAACGATTTCGTCGAAAATCATGCTGAGAATCGTTTATTAAGTGGAGGTTCTCTAAATGATTTACATGCTTATCGCGAATGATGGTTTCCCTTAGTTTACCGGTAACAGACTTTAAAGTAACTGGAAGGTAATTTCCGGCTAGGGATATATTATCATTTTTGAACATCGGTCTCACCTGGTCAAACTTCCATTCCTTTGGAACATTTTCCGTGACAAATGAATTACTGAAAAGAGCAATCAAGAGTTAAGTATATATTAGTCATATCTTTTCATGATTTTTCTAGGATATGTATTACCCTGGACTGCCGTTTTGTTTACTGGACTCGGGACATGGGTTGTGTCTTCGGTCATAAATACAGACTGAGAAAAAAATATATCTAAGATCTTTATCCTTGGCTCCGTTTTCTTGAATAAAGTCACCGTTTTCTTTAATTAATGGACCAATTAACTGGGTAATGACTCTCTTGCTTCTAACATAACCGTAAAACCCCATGGGGTTTCTTTTGCTGTTTCGGCAATATATGCTTCATATTGACGTTTACTTTCATGTATAAATATCTCTATCTCCAAGCTAATTATTGAACCTTTATCACTCTTCTTATTGGTCTATTTAGGTTTCTGAAGCGGTGCTTCCCTAGACAGGTCCTTCTTTACGTCATCATTCCATCGGCTCGGCTGCGTTTTGGGAAAAGACCGTCCGTTATATTTTGCATCTACTTCGAAAGTTTTACTGAATATTTTCCCAAGCTACGTATGTCCAGATCGATTTCATTAACTATATCTATCCAGATTTGCATGTCAAGAACAATGACAAGATCACTGAAACGTGCAAGTCTAAAATCATGTACTTTTTGGGGACTTTTATGTTCACCAACATTTAAGGCAGAATTAAAAGTCGAATCAAAGGTAACCTGTTGATTATCACTTGTACCAAACTTTTTCTTAGCTCCAACATCATTAACGAGATCTTCGATCGTTGGTAGAACTAAATTTGATGTGTTCTCGGCGAGTGTAGGTTTCTCAACCATCAAGGAAATCTAAGTAGAGTCCGCGTCCGGAGCTACTGGTAATGGATTCTCCTCACTTAAACACCAGTATGTTAAACTCTCCCACTATGATCGAATCAGGTTCATTACAAATATTTGCTAACTTCTCACAAAGTTTTTCGTCCACTTCTGGGGCTCATAAGACTAATACTTATAAGAATATTAATAACAATAATAATAATAATAATAATAATAATAATAATAGTAATAATAATAATAATAATAATGATATACCGTCCTTTAATTCACTGATCCTCAGCCGGAGGTACACTTAACACCAGTGTTCCCCAGCCGGTGGTGCACTTAACACCAGTGGTCCCTAGCCGATGATACACTTAATACCAGTTGTCCCTAGCCGGAGGTACACTTAACACCAGTGGTCCCCAGCCGGAGGTACACTTAACATCAGTGGTCCCCAGCCGGTGGTGCACTTAACACCAGTGGTCCCCAGCCGGTGGTACACTTAACACCAGTGGTCCCCAGCCTTTGGTGTACTTTCGTAGGAAAGGGAAAACCTGCCTCTCAAGAAAGGACAGGACATACTTGTTAGGAAAGACAAGATGGGTCAAAGTTCCAAAGTTATGAAGTGCAAGAAAAGAATAAGACATCAAAACGGCCTACCCTTGAGTTGTCTACACAGTAATTACTTGACGCAGCAGCATGCCGTGGTCAAGCCATTGGTGGGAGCACACATGCAGCCAACTCTTGGGAGCAAAAATTAAAGTAATACCTATAAAAGAGTGGAAGTGGGCCAACATTACGGCACAGGACAAGTGGGTCAAGTTGTAAGGTTATTTTGGAAGAACTGGCGAGTCGAACTGCTTTAAATAAAGACGGTTTAATAACTATATGTGGAAGCAGTACTCCATACAAGGAAGGATCCCTCCTTTGTATGAAAGGAACAACTCTTCAGAAGGGAAGAATTTGCGGCACCAAAAGAGGACTCCCAGTGTCTTACCGGCAGACTTAACTATTTGTGCAATGTGAGGTTTCCGAGATAACTTAGATGTGAAAGTGACACCAAGTATGCTCACTGTGTTAAGTGGAGCAATGAAAGATCCATCGAAAGAGATAAGGAAGTTGTGAGGAGTTTTAGAGAGAGAGAGATGGACAGATATACAGTTTTGGAGGCAGTAGACTACGTCAGCAACCATCTCCACCAAGCGAGAAGTCCTGTTCAAGCTGAGTTTTGTGAAAGACGTTGTGTTGAAACGAGATGAAGATCGAGCGAGAGAGGGTCGAGCAGATTTGATGGAAGCAGAGGAATGCAGTGTTGATTCGTAAGGATGTCAGTGTGTTTGTTATTTGTTAAAGAAAAAAAATTGTTGATAAAACAGAGAACGTTGGAAACTTCAGGAATATTATTGTTGATAGAAAAAAAGGAAAGAGGTTGATTCATAAACAACCACGGAGACAGATCGACGCATCCACAGAGGAAGCTAGATATGAGGGAGCAAAGAGAAGGAAGGAAGCCAGAGGAGGAGACCTATACAGAGAGATTCTCGAAACTCTAACATAATCTGCAGAATATATTTTTGAGATTTTATAAGGGAAGTGTCGATTGACCAAAATGTCGAAACCACCACTGTTTACTAGCTATAGCACTTGAAAGATGTGAAATTAAAGTTGTTGAAAATGCTGTAAAATTGCCGTAGATCTGTGATTGACATGATGCAAATAATGATACACATTACGATGCACTTGCGTTATCATAGTGAATGTTCAAAAGTCCTTCCCTCTTTCTCAGTGCATCGCGCCATCGATTGTCTGACGGACTCCAACATACCAGGAGTATTTTCATTCCTTTCGCAATTGTCAGGAACTCGTGGACAGAATTCATATCGTGCTTGGACCTCTGCAGCATAAACAAAGTTCTTTATGTGACCCTACGAGTAAAAATCAAGAAGTTTCACATCTGGTGATGGAGGTGGCCAGGGAATGTGAGCACTACTTCCTCTCCACCAGTCAGGATACAATCATCGAAATACTCCCTCCTCACACGGGTCAGGTGAGCTGGTGCACCATCATGCATACGCCATGTTTGACACTGAGTTCTGATAAGTACATCTGGTACCACTAGCAAAGTCTGCTCAAGGAAATGCCTGCACAAATATCCATTCAGCTGCTACTATAGCATATGTTGGGCTGAATACAGTATTTCGAATGATGTCAGCCCATAGGATGGTTACAGATGAACTCAAGACTGATAACTATATAATGTGTATGACAGCGGAGAGAAACAACATTGCTCATCAGGCAAGATGCGCAGTGAGCGCTACGCGCTACGCCTACCTTTTCACAAGGTCTTTCCGCGGTGTAGCGGTTAGCGCTCCTGACCGTGACGCATTCACGGGCCACCTGGGGTCGAGCGCATAGGTTCGAATCCTAGTTGCGGCAGTCGGTCCAAGTCAACCCAGCTGTTCATCCATCCCTAGGCGAGGGTATATATATATATATATATTATACTTGATGGCTGTTTCCCGCGTTAGCGAGGTAGTGCCAGGAAACAGACGAAGAAAGATCCATTCACTCACAAACACACATATGTACGTACATACATGCACATATATGCACAATACATATATATACATACCAACATATACATATATACATACATATGCATATACATGCATATACACATATACACATGTACATATTCATATTTGCTCGCCTCCATCCATTTCTGACGCCACTCCACCCCACAGGAAATAGCAACGTCACCCCCCTGCGTCAGCGGGGTAGCGCCAGGAAACAGACGAAAGGGCCACATTTTCTCACACTCACTCTCTAGCTTTCATGTGTAATGTACCAAAACCACAGCTTCCTATCCATATCCAGGCCCCACAGACGTTTCACATGCCCTGATTCAGTCCATTAACAGCACGTCGAACCCGGTATACCACATCGTTCCATTTCACTATATTCCGTGCACGCCTCTCACCCTCCTGCATGTTCAGGCCCCGACCGCTCAAATTCCCTTTCATTCCATCCTTCCACCTCCAGTTTGGTCTCCCGCTTCTCCTTCTTCCCGCTACCTCTGAAACATATATCATCTTTGTCAACCTTTCCTCACTCGTTCGTTCCATGTGTTCAAACCATTTCATCACACCCTCTTCTGCTCTCTCAACCACACTCGTTTTATAACCACACATCTCTCTTACCCTTACATTACTTACTCGATCGAACCATCTCACATCACATATTTTACTTAAACATTTCATTTCCAGCACATCCACCCTCCTCCATACAACTCTACCTATAGCCCATGCCTCACAAACATATAATATTGTTGGAACTACTATTCCTTCAAACATACCCATTTTTACTTTCCGAGATAATGCTCTCTCCTTCCACACATTCCTCATCGCTCCCAGAGCCTTCGTCCCCTCCCCCACCCTATGACTCACTTCCGCTTCCTTGGTTCTATTTGCTGCCATGTCCACTTCCAGATATCTAAAACACTTCACTTCTTCCAATTGTTGCCCTCCAATTGTTGCCCATTTAAATTCACTCCGGAAGTAACATGTCCCTCAACCCTGCTGAATCTAATAGCCTTGCTCTTATTCACATTTACTCTCAGCTTTCTCCTTTCACACACTTTTTCCAAACTCAGTCACCAACTTCTGCAGTTTCTCACTCGAATTAGCCACCAGTGCTGTATCATCCAAGAACAACAATTGACCCACTTCCCAGGCTCTTTCATCCCTAACATACTCAATACTCGCCCCTCTTTCCAAAACTCTTGCATTTACCTCCTTAACCACCCCATCCATAAATAGATTAAACAACCGTGGGGACATCATACACCCCTGCCGCAGACCAACCTTCACTGGGAACGGAACAAATTACTCTCCTCTTTTCCTACTCGTACACATGCCTTACACCCTTGATAAAATCTTCTCATTGCTTCCAGCAGTTTACCTACCACACCATGTATTCTTAAGACCTTCCACAAAGCCTCTCTGTCAACCCTATCATATGCCTTCTCGAGATCCATAAATGCTACATACAAATCTAACTGTTTATCTAAGTATTTCTCACA
>JAYMFT010282409.1:0-10472 GCA_038088735.1 Panulirus argus | reverse complement strand
GTTGGAAATGAAATGTTTAAGGACAATATGTGGTGTGAGATGGTTTGATCGAGTAAGTAATGTAAGGGTAAGAGAGAGAGATGTGTGGTAATAAGCATAGTGTGGTTGAGAGACCATTAGAGTGTGTGCTGAAATGGTTTGGACATATAGAGAGAATGAGTGAGGAAATGTTAACAAAGATGATATACTTGTGAGAATTTGCATTACGCGTACCAGACAACAGCTGTGATAGCTCGGTTCTCGTATCGCCCACACATTCGCTTATCCTCACGCGAACTGTCATCTTCAGGTCTACACCTACACACATTTGCCATACCTGCGGCCTCCACCATCTGATACAAACCTGTTCACTGCCCCTCTCTTAATTTGGCGGATTTTTTTTTGCCCATTCTAACTGCCTCTTCTTAAAGTGTTTAGCCCCACGCTCTGAAAGTGTTAGTGCAACATCTTTATGAGCAACTCTGTGACATGGTCGGTCTGAAGTTTGATGAACATTGAACGAATGACAAAGCGCACAAAAATCAGTTTCCCCCTTGTTCGATGATGCCCTTCCGCCAGCGCCGTCTCCACTGGTGTTAAGAAAATAGTACTTCCTTCCCGCACGAGGAGTGTTACTCAGCCTAAACTATATTGTATCTTGGGAAATATCCAATGGCATTTCCGCAAACTCTCACCATTTCGGTGAGCTCCGTGTGTACCTACACAAGGGAAGGGAGGGGGGTCTGTGCAAGAAACAGAAATTCCTGCATGAACGTAAATGATGTCGCTAGAGAAAGGTGGCTATCACCAAGAACGAGTCTCTTAGTTAAAGAGTAAATCAAACTCCTCCTACACCAGGAACAGATGCAGAGATTTCAAGTCAATATGTCGGAAGGCAAATAGATGATGATAGAATACGAAACGGAACACAATGTCGAAAGTGAAAGTTTTCCGGTAAATGACTAAAAGTAGCAGAAAATATGATAGAATAAAAGCATCATATACCTATATATATATATATATATATATATATAATATAGATATATATATAAAGACAGATGGCACTAACATAAATATCTGCTCATTAAGACCGAGCGTCCTAAATGAGTGGTACAACTTTAACAGAGTTCATATAACATCCAAAATGTGTAGCAGTTATTTTACGCTTCGAATCTACCAGGATACACAAAGGTGCGTTGTTCCCCAGTCTCACAGGAAAGGAGGAACGACAGAGATGTTCCATGGACACGCCGAGAACTGTGGGTCAGTCCAACTGTAGCGAAAATGGGTGATGGCAACGAAGCTGAAATACAGTAGTTCGACTCTACACCGCCTTATTCACTTATCGGGGGCCACCTCCCTAAAGGTGGTGTCACACTAGCACTTTTACCGAGTACTTTCTCAATTCTGTCGTTTTTTTTTTTTTTCGCAATGCGTTTTCTTTAGTCAGACGTCTTCACTTGAAAACAGTCCGCATTTTTTTTTTAAATCAAGATCTATACTCAATAATTGTTATAATTCTGTAAAACGATAATATCAACATTATGAGATGTTTACATTAAAAAGTCTGATTCTAAAAACTATTATGTTAATCAAAATTCTTTTGTATTTATTATTCTAATTTTGATGAGCGTCAGTCGTTCGTACGTTTGTTTACTTTGTACACCTTGCAGCCTCACTCCATTGTCATATATGAACCAGCATGGAGTGTTCCATTGTATCACCTCTGTGGTCACGCCTCTCAGAATCGCTGAATCGCAGACGCTTCACCATTCATCAGAGCCATCTTTGTTATTGTTTACATGTATCTTATCGCATTACTGGCTCGGTGGTTCTTCTGGACAGTGTGACGACGCGTTAAAAAAGAAAAAAAAAAAGACGAGGTTAGACAGGAAGCAGGCCCATGTCCTTCAATCAGCAGAATGACAACGTCAACATTAATGATCCGTAATCCCTGAGGAATGGGTTTGTGGTGACTACTGAGGAGCCTGCCCCGCTGGCACATCATGGGGCTGTCTTTCACCCAGCGAGTTAACATCCGTCGTACTAAAGCGGGAAGCTTTGTTGTACAAGGCCGTCCCTACTGAAGCCATGTGAAGCTTCGAGATTCGATCTGATTTCGAATCGGGATCGAAAACTCGATTCGACTCGATAACTAGGGATGGGCTTCGATATGTTCGAACCTGCATAATTTCCAGTAAACAACGTCACAAATTATCATAAATCTTCTCCCTTTGTTCATGGACAAAGTAACGGCGTATTAACTTTGCAGGGTGGCTGATAAAAAAAAGAAAAAGTTTAATTGACAGTGACACCGCTTTGTCGAATCCCTTTCCCTCTCTGGCAATACTTGGCAGCTGCCTTTGATTCATTGAACCTTTTTATTGGCTTTGTTTTCAAACATTAGTCCGTGAAGTGAGATTACCCACGTGCATACCCTCCTTCGATCTTCAACTAAACAAACCTCCTTGTGTAGCCAGGATAAGGTGAGGGCCAAAGAAGCATTACTGTTGAAATGTACCACGTACAGTTGAATTTTGTACCATTGTCAGGCTTCTTTTTGCTGTAATGTTTGTTTATGTAGGTGGTTTAAGTTTGACTTTGAACATGTGTTAGTGTATGCCTAACGTTGGTCAGTAAGATATGGTAATAGGTGTGATTTGTGTCCTTAGGTTTATTTAGTTTATGGAAGCCAAGTAGTTAATCGGCAGTAAGTTTAGCACCTTTAGTTTAATTCTCTTGTTTTCGTAGTATTTCTAGGCAATGTGACTGTATATATTTAGGTAAATGTGACATGTTGTCAGTTTGCACTGTTGTTACGTTTCATGGTATTAATGTACTTAAGTGTAATTATAGGCGATTAGGTTAGGTGACTACGTTAGAGCATATAAATTTGAGACCTGCATGCCATAGAATCTATAAGTGAGAAGCTTGTAAGGAAGTATAATACTTATAATCCCATGTGCCATGCCCTTGCAGACCCGACACTCTCTATTGCCAGTCTTGAATAAAACCTAGGAAAGAAAGATGAATGTTACTTGAAATTAGGAATCTGTAAATTTCCTGCCCTATGAGATTAAGATTCGTTTGCCCTCTTGTATACTGACAGCTTTAAACAATATTGGCAGGTTTCATCTAACATATTCAAGCAGACACAAAAAGCGGTCAAACTTCCACGACCTTAATTGTTTCTGACAAGCAGTTTGTTTACTGTGTTCTTGTGGCAATTTGTGCTTTCCTCCATCCTGCCTCTTCAACATTAGAGTTTACAACAGTATTTATCATAAAAATAATCGGTCATATATGAATTAAGAAGACTAAAGATTAATTGCAATCCTTCCATGGCATGTAATAATTCTTGATATGCTGCATTCACAAAAGCAGTCACACTACGAGATAAATGTACTAAATGAGTCTCCGTGAAAACCGTAATTTGCCTTTTCACAGGCAAAAGGTATACTTAATTGTATTTTCCTTGGGCACACCAAAGGTAAAATACTTACTCAGGGATCCTCAATGTCTGATTAATCAAGTGATACTTATCGGTTTTAATAAGGTCACCATATTAATGTTAAAGTGTGCAATGTATTTTATTTCTTTTATCTTCATCATAAAAAATTACATCAAAAAGCACAGAATTCTTCTTTAACAATATCAATGCTGTCCATATGCAGTTTTTCAGAAGCCTGATAAACAATTCTGACCTTTTCTGTAGAATGACCTGTCTTGCAGGTAATTGATTTTGCCACATTCCTATCTTTGGATTTCACCTCGTCATGATCGTAAGACAAATTGGTCCTCAGGTGTCTGCTGGCAGGACATCATCGTCAAACTGGTGTTTCCCATGGCAGGAAATGATGTGTTGCTTTAAAGAAATCTTCCAGACAAAGGTTTTGTGGCACTGTGAACATTCATATGGCTTGCCTTCTTTATGAATGGTCATGTGTCTATTTAGAATATATCTCTGGGAGAAGGTCTTTTGGCAAAGTGAACATTCATACGTCTTCTCTCTTGTATGAATATTCATGTGTTTAACTAGGATACCTCTCTGGTTGAAGGTCTTTTGGCAATGTGAACATTCAAATGTCTTCTCTCTTGTGTGAATATTCATATGTTCCACTAACTGACTCCTCCAGAAGAAGGTCTTTTGGCAATGTGAACACTCATATGTCTTCTTTTTTGTGTGAATATTCGTGTGTTCCACTAACTGACCCCTTTGGGAGAAGGTTTTTTGACAATAGGAACATTCAAATGGCTTTTCTCCTGTATGAATAGTTATGTGCCGCATTAAATTACTCTTCCGGGAGAAGGTCTTTTGGCACTGTGAGCATTCAAATATCTTCCCTTTTGTATGAATATTCATGTGCTGCATTAAGTTTCGCCTATTGTGGTATGTCTTGAAGCACTCTGAACATTTATGTACCTTCTCTCTTGTATGAATATTTATGTGCTCTGCTAATGCACTTCTCCAGGGGAAGGTCTTTTGGCAGTATGAACATTCATGAGGCTTCAGTCTTGTGTGAACTTTCATGTGAACTTCAAGATCATATTGCTTGGTAAAGCCTTCCTGGCACTGGGAACACTTGAAAGATTTCTCAAATATATGCATATCCATATTCAGGTCAGAATTCTTTAAGAATATCTTGTCACATAGAGACATTGTACAAACACCTTTGGGAGATAAGTATAAGTATTTATAACTCGGTTTCTCTGTTTATTTTGTACCATTTTATGGTTCATGCTAGTACTTTTGGCAAAAGATTAATGTGGCACTGGCATCAAATCACTCATGACATATGTTTACTGATTGTCACAATTGACTTTGCTATGTATTGGGAAGTCTTGGGAAAACAGATGTACAAAATATGTCTTTGTATCAGTTTTGAATATATACAATTTAAAAGGTCAATATTGCTTTGAACAAACAAGAGTTCTTGTCATTTATGACATATATAGCTAACAGATGCATGATTGTAATAAATGTTGCATATAATTTCACTGCACGAACTACTAACAATCTTCAATGCAAAGAAATGTAGCTAATGTTAACATAACTCTCTTGAATATAAATTTTTTTTATTGTACTACAGATTGTACTACAGATTAACATCAGTCCCTCTCAATAGCAGCAAAACTTTTGCACATGCTGTTTGGATTCTGTTCTTGTGGTTTATTCTCCTTTTTCAGTTCACTGTATAACTTGTATGTTGTTGCTGAAAAGCTTTTCTTGCTACTTTGTTTATATTCTGTTCTTTTGACAACTTGTCTGTCAAGAAAGCTTGGAGGCACATTTCATTTTCATCTGCTAAACACCAGGAGCTGCCAATGATAAAAAAGACCATTAACTTAAGGTAATACAAATAAGATAAAGATGATTAAACCTTAATTGTTAACAGTATATTAAACCAAAATGAGAAAGTAAACATCTAAAGCTGATAATTGAGAAAGCTCTGATCTTCAATGTACGGTATAATATTGAAAATTATGTAGGAATAAGAGTAACGACAGATAATAACAGACTAATTTCAAGTAGACATTTGATCCAAAAAAAAATTACTGGCAATATATAGAGGTCATAAAATCCTTGTGAGATATAGAGATAGGATGCTTGGATTTAACTGCTATGTCAAACTTTTAACATCAACATTGCAGAGAAACCAGACTTTTCACTTCAGTACAAAAATTATATGGATGGATAAAATGACATTAGAAGAACAGATCAATGACTGTTATAAAGTTAGTATATTTGGGAAGAAATTATCAGTGCATCCAGAGACAAACGTTTGCGTATTGGAGGATAAGAAAAATTGATTAAAAAACCTAACAACGAATTGATGATCCTGAGACTTCCTAGAAATTATTCAAGATAGATTTTATAGTAATTCACAAAACCTTCACGTATATCAATGGTTTTGTATATCATACTTAAAGAGGCCTTAATCTCTGCATTCTTTTTCACTAGTCCATTTGTTTATGTCATCCAGTGGATGCTAATATGGTATATAAGGCTTCGAAACAGATCTGCGCTAAATGATAAAGTAAAATAATATACATTTCAAAACATTTTTTATGTTTTTGGGTTTTACTGTGTTTCAATATTTTATCTGAAATATGCACTCTGTTGTTTGATAATGAAGGTTATGACTCATATAATTTGTGTTGAGGCTTTAAGCTGCCTAAATGTACTCCTTTTAATACTGTAATATGGTATGAATTTCTTCTTTTGAATTAAATGGTTATAAAAACTGATTATACCGATAAATAATTGTCTTCTGTATGTGATGTGATATACTTGATTGTCCATTTTCTTTGCACAAATCTCTATGTCTCAGGACAGTTAAGAACATATGTGAAACAAACAGTTTCTGTCTCATCTACTTAACCCCCAGCACTAATCTCAGGTTGATTTACACTTATTATCTTTGCAATTCAGGTGTAATAAGGAGCAGACCAAAAGGAAAAAGTCTAAACATGGCCTGAAGGAATGTTTTGAAAGCTTCCTCCTTAAGTCTGTTGAAGAAGTGCCATACTTCCTACTCAGAGCTGGGCAACTGAACAATCCCCATTGTGGTAAGACGATTTTTGCTTTAATATTATCAACGAATAGAAAGTTAGGCTATACTAAGCTACAGTATGCTTTGCTTTTCTAGGGTAAGTTAGGTTAGGTTAGGTTAGAATGTGCTAAATTTATTTGCTCTCATTTTAACTCACGGCTTCCCTCATCTTCATAGTTCTGCCCCTAACCTTGTATCACCTAGAGCAGTTAATACATTAGCTCTCCAGGTCTAAATCAGTTGTACTAACTTTAAGTTCTGTGAGCGTTCCATCCAAATGAATATGCCCCAAAACTGGAATTTACCTATTACAAGATCTGTGCGTACCTACAAATCAGAAAAGTATATATTTTTGTTTCTAGCTGTGATTCAGAATTGATTTTTATTTCATTACCAAATATGGTTACAGTAGTGAGGGTTAGAATGATCATGGGGAAACATTGGGTTAGATAACATAAACATGCTTGAAATTATTGTAGAAAGAAATAGAAACTAAGAAAGCCTCATAAAAGGTCATTTGTAGCTCAAATTTTTCTTTTATTTGAGTGATATGGTCGAAATACACCAACCTACTAAAATTCATGTTTATTGTTTACGACCGCAGTCACTGACGATTCGAAAACATTGATAATGTTAATAAACTGTTCTATAAATCAATACAGCCATGAAAATCTTACAATAAGTACCTTCGCAGCCCATATTAACCTTATATCTTAATATACCAATCTTTTGATTACCTGCTCCCTGCGGGCTCTACTTGTCCGAATCTGTATATACGCGAACGTAAACACTCTAAAGGAACTGTCTGTAAACGGATGGAAGAAAAAAAAAAAGGCGTTTTTCAAATAATATCCAAATTCAGATGTTGTTTGGCTGCCTGAGAAGTGTGTGAGGTTTTCATAAATTCTGTTGACTGTCACTACTATTTCACAAGTACTTTTACATCCCTCACCACTGTCACCATATTGAATATGGCTGTTACATTATTGCTTCGGGTTATGCTCCTTCCTCTAAATCTATGAAGTGGAAGGAATGCACCCGATTCAGATTTTCTTCTAATTCCATAACAACCTGTTAAATTTATGAAACAAGCTTTACTTCATTTAAGAAAGTATGCAACAAAAAATATTACCGGTTGGTCGTCCATTCATATTTGTTCAGTTATACTGACAATTTACTCCATCTTGTAAAGACATTTTAATTTTACATTATGGGTGAATCTTAGGCTTCGACTGATTTTTTTAGTATCATCGCGTCATTTTAGTTCCTTTCACGGCATTCGTAAAACAATTAAACAGTTTGTTAAAGCTATGCACAGAGTAATGATGAAGGAACACCCATCTCCTTCAGCGATCAAGGGTATCAAGTAGTTATCGCAGCCGACGTTAGAGATTATCATCTCATACATGTTGCATTAATATCAATATGTCACTATCTTATTCGTGACCGAACGTTATGCATATAATGCTAATAGAAGTGAATAAAACTTTGAATTGCGGCTTTTGAAGCTCCAAGGGGGTCTGCTTGCAAACAGTATTCTAATTACGAGTAAACTTATGATAGTATTGTAAAAAATGCGATTGAAATACTCATTACTTTCTTTCCAACAGCAATCTAACTGAAACTTAGAATCAAGTAGGCGGCTTTGGGTTTTCAGGAAATAAATGTTATAAAAACCGCAGGAAAGGGATAGATTTTAACCATCCCTCAAAATCCTACAGAAAACCTCGTTTTCTGTAATTCAAATTTTTGTAGAAAACGGACATAACTCCTGCATTTCTCGGCTGTATGGTGAGCAGTTTCAGGAGTATGTCATGTCTCTCTTTTAAATTATTATAAATTGTTCACGAGACTCTTAAAGAGAAATGATTCACAAACCACGTACAATTAAATTTCCTTTTTTGATCATCAGGTAACTGTCAGCCGCTGGGGACATTCGCAACATATAATTAATTTCTTGTGCTGTATAGGGGGTGTTACCGGGCTCCACCTGCAAGAGGTTACACTGCGAGTGAAAAGTCATCTTTGGGCGAGGCTATATGTATCACTGGGAGCACAGTCTCGTCAAAGAACTTCCAACTCCAAAAGAGTCTACATTTCATTGAGACTGAACGTATCGCAGCCCAGGACTGCTGGAGCCTTCAAGAAAAGGACCTTGGCTATAAATAGGACTTTTTTTTAATTGAAATTGGATATGGGATATAATAAATGAATAGAATATTTTTTAATTGAAATTGGATATGGGATATAATAAATGAATAGAATACGGTATGGAGTTCTATATTCAATACAACGACGCTTCCTCTGTTTTCGTCTTGCAGTTCGCGTGTTGTCATGTAAACGGTTCTCATTGTGAAAGAATATGCTGCTGCGGGACAAATGTATATATTTTGTTACGGTAAGGAAGTATATGTATAATGATTAATCATCATTGCTGTTTTTATTGTTACGAAAGTAAATCAACAGATTTCTGCTCCGGTATTGATAACTAACACTTTGTTACTTAGGCGTTTGATATATCAACGTCTAAATGCAATACCAATGCCTCAATATATATATATATATATATATATATATATATATATATATATATATATATGCTCGCCATTTCCCGCGTGAGCGAAGTAGCGTTAAGAACACATGACAGCCTTAGAGGGGAAATTCCTCGCTGAGCTCCCTGCTCTATTCCTTGTTTTAGTAAGTAATACGGGAGGAGAGGATTTCCAGCCACCCTCTCCCGCCTCTGTCAGTCGCCTTCTACAACATGCAGGGAATATGTGGGCAGTATTCTTTCTCCCTATCTCCAAGTATAGGAGAGAAATATTTATAATTGTTCGCCGTCTCCTGTGGTAACGAGGTAGCGTCAGGAATAGACAAAGAAAGGCCGCATTTGCTCACATCCATTCTTTCGCTCTCATGTATAATGCACCGAAACCACAGCTCCCTATCCCCAACCAGACGCCAAAGACCTGTTCATGTTTAACCCCGGCTGCTTCACACGCCGTGGTTCAGTCCATTACAGCACGTCTCTCCTTGTATACCTAATCGTTCCAATTCACTTTATCCTGTGCATGCCTTTCACCCTCCTGAATGTTCAGGCCCTGATCACTCAAAATATTTTTCACTCCATCTTTTCATCTCCAAATTTCATTTGTCTCCTTCACTCCTGACAACCTCTCCTCACTCATTCTCCCCATATATCCAAACCATTTCAGACTGTGCGGAAGAGGGTGGATGTATTGGAAATGAAATGTTTGAGGATGATATGTGGTGTGAGATGGTTGGATCGAGTAAGTAATTAAAGGGTAAGAGAGATTTGTGGGAATAGAAAGAGTGGCTGAGTGAGAAGAAGAGGGTGTGTTGAAATGGTTTGGACATATGGAAAGAATGAGTGAGGAAAGGTTGACAAAGAAGATATATGTGTCAGAGGTGGCAGGAACAAGGAGAAGTGGAAGACCAAATTGGAGGTGGAAGGATGGAGAGAAAGAGATCTTGAGTGGTCAGGGACTGAACATGCAGGAGGGTGAAAGGCGTGCATGGAATAGAGTGGAATGGAACAAAGTGGTATACTGGGGTCGACATGCTGTCAGTGGACTGAGCCAGGGCATATGAAACATCTAGGTAAACCAAGGAAAGGTCTGTGGGGCCTAGGTGTGGATAGGGAGCTGTAGTTTTGGTGCATTTACACATGAAGCTAGAAACTGAGTGTGAGTGAATGTGGCCTTTTTATTCTTTTTCCTGGCGCTACCTCACTGATGCAGGGGGTGGCGAGGCTATTTCCTGTGGAGCAGGGTGGCGTCAGAATTGATGGGAGCGAACAAGTATGAATATGTATATGTGTGTATGTATATGTACGTATATTTGTATATGTATGTATATATGTATATGTTGGTATGTATATGTATGTATTGTGCATATATGTGCATGTATGTATATATG
>JAYMFT010282408.1:0-18444 GCA_038088735.1 Panulirus argus | reverse complement strand
TATATATATATATATATATATATATATATATATATATATCCTTAGACATATAACAAGACAATACTTTGAAAGAACAAGAAGTGAGAAGCACCTTTGAAATTCCTAATAACAAATGCCGTGAATTTAGGTTTGCTGAAGTGAAGATGCGTCTCTCGGGAGTGGGGTGAATCTAACCTTATAGAAAGTCTAGTGAAGATGAGTTTGGTGTCATGAACACGATGGCGAGTGACAGCGTTATTCGCTCGCACATGATGGCGTTTCTTCATCATATTATTGGTATTATTATCATTACTTTTATTACTATAATTGTTGTTGTTGTTGTTGTTTTCGTTAATTTTTACTTACTACTGTAAACAATATATATATATATATATATATATATATATATATATATATATATATATATATATAACTTTTATGGTTCCTCGTATTGTGTTCCTTTATATTCACAGTTTTGCAGCTATTTACCAGAAAGCGAGATCTCGAAGCAAGAAAACCTTTTAAAGGATTATATTACCGGCAGAAAGAGCCTCAAAAGAACCTTTCCTCTCCTGTATAAGAGGATAATGCGATATTAGGAAAGATTTGTAGGATTAATTTTCGTTGGAGGAGATGAAAAGGAAAGCTCGTCTGTTGCTAGAGATCTGAGCTCCCACGGAGGAGGATCTTGCCTGTATCTGTTTCTTTATTTGTGGCGAAAAAGGACCTTTTGTTGACGACTTATCTGTCCACTGGGGAAGAGATGACGTCCATGAGGATTTCAGCGTAAGTAGGGGGAGTGAGGGTGTGCGTGTGTGTGTGTGTGTGTGTGTGTGTGTGTGTGTGTGTGTGTGCGACTGGAGGAGGAGGATGGAGAGGGAGGAAGCCCCTGGTGGAGAAAGAGGTGAAAGGGCGCATCTGTCGTGGCAGGGGTGGGTGGGAAACGAATCTAAAAGCTATGACGATGTCTTTGTCACGTTTTGTTGGAAGCGAGTGTTGATCGCAAGCGTCTCGATAGGAACAATCAACTGCAGAATGGAGAAGCTTCACGGAGGATACTTATGAAAACTAAAAGAAAAACGTTAAGGGAAAAGCTCGTGCGAAAAACGCCAGGTGGGCCCCAGATAAGAATCCGGAGGAGACTTAAGAAGAACTCGATAAAGACCCAGGGAAGGTCTCTGAACCGGTGGAGGGGATGGATGCCGTCAACAAGTGGAGGACAGCAAACACACACGCGCCTTTCAGGAGACGTTCACAGAGATCTGTAGAATAGATTCCGCGATAACCTTAGGCAAGACGGATTTCCTCAGAAATACGAAAGACTAACTTCTCAGTGTTCTGAAAAATACCAAAAGAGATACGGGGACCGAGCGACAAAAAAAGTCCAGAAACACCTGGGTAAAAAAAAAAAAATCACAGATTTATACAAGGATGTGAAACAGATTCTGTTTTATTCTCATTCTAAGAAAAATATATATATATATATATATAAAAAACTAAGAAATAACGGAAAAAGAATGACCCTAGACTGACTGGCTAAAATGAGAATAGGACAGTATAAGAAGGTTGTGTAAACATGGTGTTGTGAGTGTGAGTGGACAGACCTCAGGATTATCAACTGGATTTGGGGTTGTGTGAGCATAGTATCCTGAGTGTGAGCCAACGGAATCCAAGGTTGTAAAGGCTCACGGCTCTTTATGTTGTAATTGAGGGGATGTCAAGAAGCACCCTGGTATAGAATCAAGACGTACTGTCACCAATTATTTTCCCCTGTTTTCGATATCACGAAAGTCCCGTGAAAAGGGATGAATATATGAAGCACTTTAACGTATACAACCGTAATCACCTTCACTAACGACAGGCAAAAATCATTCTTTTTTCATATCTTTATTCATTTGTTTTCCTAAGAAGACCATGACTATATCTTTGATATAAGAGTTAAATCAAAAAACTTCAAAATGTGATCCTACAGACTGTTCCAGGTCGAAAAGGCAAGAGAAGAGGGAAGGGTCTGGAGACTAGTGATGGAGGGGACAGGAAGCGAGAGGTGTGGACAGAGAAAAGTAGATGGAGAGGAAGTATAGAGGGACGACCGACAGCACGTCTCCAACCTTCGCAAATCTGGGAGATTCGGCCCCTTTAAAGTTTAGGGAAGTGCGTCGGCCAGCATCAGAATTTTTGATTCCCTTAGTTACACTCTGAGAGGCCTTTAGCAAGCACCTGGGAATACTCCTCAACCTGATTTAAGGATTGGAAGAGTAGGAAAAGTCATGCAGGTTATGATTCTTGGAGGTCTTGTTCTAAGCTGAGTTGATCTATGGACTGATAATGTGTCTGTGTCAGAACAAGGGAAAGGTTCGTCCACCCTTAAAACTAGCCTGGTTAAGATAAGGGCTTGTGAACATGAGGATTCAGTAAAGGAAATGATAGGGAACACAAAACGATGCAAACAAGGTTCTTTTCTTATACAGTAAATCTTATGTCATGGGTGTTGAAATACTTCAAAGCCAAGGAATGTTGATAGCAAAAGTGTACCTACAACCCTCTAACATCATATCTCACGTCCATTTTGATTCTAATCACCATAAGAATGTTAAGAATACTGTATTCACTCCTGTTCTTTAGAGCAATCAAAATTATATACCCCGAATTTTTACATGTTGAAATGAAAGTTATATCACAGATAGGCTTCAGTACCCAGAAGAGATTATCAACCAACGTCATGATGTAGTCAAGAAAAAAAAAACTAGATTATTTGCATAGAGAAAACAATAGACACAAGGCACTTGATCCATCATTCCACGAAAATTTCCCTGATACTGTTTCAATCCCTAGAAAGCTTGCTTGTCTGGTGGCTTTCACAGATAACAACACGACAAAATAAAATCCCATTTTTGCGACACAGAGGCCTTTAACTCTCGTTCCTTTCCAGTCACTATCACTCCATCTGCATCCGTACACATTACTCTCATCCTGTTTTGGATTCCTGCTCTGCCTGAGCTAATGGTCTCTCTTGATGCTTCTCATTTTTACATTTCTCCCTCCACTCTTTACTTCCCTCACCCTTCTCCTCTGGTCTATCGGCTCTGACGAACACCCTAATGAATCCCTGAATGTTAACAAGTTTCCTGGCCTGTCCTCGTACCTCTTGGCTAAACCACTGCATACTGAATATCATCTTTACGGGAAGTCCCCTTACCTTCTGACTGCATCTGCCAGTTCCTTCTTAGAATCCTTTACCTCAGGAATTGCATTCAGCATTTCCATCGCCTCTAGCAACTCCTGAAGTTTTCTCTCTCTGCTTCGCTACACTTTCCTCTCCGGCTGAAACATGATCTCCCAGCCCGAATATCTTCACCGACCTCCGGCTGTCAACCTCACGCTGCTGCGCTATCTTAGTAATCTGGACTGATGCAATCCACCCTGTCAGGAAACCTCCGCTGTAGCGATTCTTCCGTCTCTTTGACAACTGGCTCATTCAAAATCCGTAGCGTCACCATCATCCATTCACCCTCGGTACTCTGCGCTTTCCTCAACCTTCCGTCATATCATCCATAGGTTTCCCTCATCGTTCCGCTCCATTCAGTGAGTCACCTTGTCCCTTGTCCTACTTGGACAGTGTTCCCTGATCCCCGCTCCGCTTCTACCCCTGCTGCTCTGGGTTCTTCCACCTCAGTCCCAGAATCGTTTGCTAATCTTTGCCGTCCCTTTCTTACCACAGTTTCTGATCTTTGATTAATGGACTTCTCACCTGCTTGGTCTGTCACTATCCCTCCCGGAGCAGCCTTGCTTTCCTCCGCAAACTTTTGCTAAGGTTCTTCCTCTATTACTCAAAGGAAGACTATAATTCGCTGAGTTCTACATGAACATGCTTGCATTTTTCACGTTTCTTGACTGTGAGTGTGTGTGTGTGTGTGTGTGTGTGTGTGTGTGTGTGTGTGTGTGTATGTATTTCCTTTCCCCTTACTCTATCTGCCCTATCAGCTACTCTCACTTAACAGTTTGCTTCCCAGCGGCAGAAGGTACTGTGTCGTCTACAGGAAATATAACATTCGTATCATCATGAAGGCAGTATTACGGGCTCTTCTCCCTTCTTTATCATAGCCTTCAGAATGACCTTTAGTTCCGCCCTTTCTTTCTTTTCATCAGATTCATCCGTCCGTCCTAATATGCGATCTGCGAAATTCATCTCTCGAGAAAATGTGATGGCTGAGGCACACTCATATAAGCGAAACGCCCCCTTTTAAGTGTGCGCTGCGTGGCAGCAGTAGGAGACACACACACACACACACACTTCTACTGTCATACGAGGTATCAACCTGAGCGCCGACCTCCTCCTCCTCCTCCTCCTCCAGTAAAATCATCAATCCAAAGATCATCCTGTTTCCAAAGTCGTAAGGAGTCCAGCTCTCACGTCCACCATCTCACGAGCGACAGCAACGCCTTCCACAATTTTCTTTCGCCAGATGTGCGAACAGCAATTAAAGCATCGGCCTCCGCACCTCTTCGACACGTACCGAGAGCAGCCCGCCCTCAACACACACACACACGTCTTTAATTAAATAAACGAAAGTTGCATCAACTTCGCCGTTTCCGGAAAAAAAACCGAAGGCCTAGCATAGCCTCCTTTTCATGCGGTCTTTCCGACCGAGCTCGAGGTGGGGCAAATCTCGTCAAGAATCAAGGTATTTTAAAATACTTTAAACAGCTGGTACAGCTTCATTACCCTGTTCGAGAGCCTACGCCAGTCCACATGGCAATTCTCACCTCACAATTTCCTTTACTCAAGTATGATGGTCGGGCCTTTGACCCGATGCTTCTGGGTAAAGATCAAATAGCCAGTTCACCATACTCAAGGATCATATGATCGTGCATAAGGATCGTACCGTCGTGCTCAAGGATCGCACAGTCGTAGTTCATAGGTCGTTCTGTACC
The DNA here is from genome assembly GCA_038088735.1 of Panulirus argus. NCBI lineage: Eukaryota > Metazoa > Arthropoda > Malacostraca > Decapoda > Palinuridae > Panulirus > Panulirus argus. The sequence goes on along the minus strand of JAYMFT010282408.1, from coordinate 13,530 downwards.
GTCTCGTTCAAGGGTCGTACCGCAGTGATGAGAAGGATCATTCCTTCATGTTCAAGGATTATACTCTTGTGCTTAATGAGTTGTACCGTCATGAACGCTGGATGTACCGTCGTGTTGGTCAAGAGATGGTAGCTGCCAGGAGACGGGCAATGAGCCAGCTCACTTGACCAGTCGTCACATCGAACTCGCCCCGGCACGTCCGCAACAAACATCACACACTCCATGTTTGCTGTCTGTACGCGTTTCTCCCGCCGCGAAAGCAACCGAGAACGTTCTCTTTGTTGGTGACTGTACACAGTGAAATTGTCAAAACACGTCTTGGCGTTGAACTTGGTACATGTTGTCCCCTCGTCTCCGGGGATGATGTCGTGTTATTGACGCACTCTTGCTTGCTAGCTTGCTTCTTGCGCTCAACGAATCAGACCGCTTACCTGTCCCCTGGTCAAAGATCCTTTAACCTGTCCTCACTTTAAGGATTTCATTTTAGAATTCTTTGAATATCATGAGATCTTTACACAGCTCAGTGTATTCGTGTCCACAGGAAATCAAATGGAGTCAACAGTGGTACCAGTGACAAATTTGCTGTTATGGTAATTAAGGTACTTAAGGTAATTTAACGTAATTGAGGTAATTGAGGCATTTAGGGGTCGTAGTCATCAGCATACTCTGCGAACTTCATTGAATGGCTCGTCACTCATATATGTGCTGCCCAATCAAAACAGATGACTCGACTCAACAGCAGCAACAAGCGTACAAAAAATAAGACGGTATCCAAAGCAATCACGTACACCCTCGTACGTACACATACAACAGTAACGACCAGCCTGACGCCATATTTTTCCCCGCCTCCCCTGTCGACAGATTCCCAACTGCCACCGTACCCTGATAACCAAATCCCTTCCCCCTGCCTTCAAACCCCCTCCTCTCCCAATAATTCCCCCCACCCCTTCCCTCTAAAAAGTAATCTGGCTGGATCCCGCTTATTCTGGGCCTCCCAGTGTGGCCATTCACCAGCTCCCCGGCCGCCAGCCCTCCTCCCTACAGCCCTCCAATTGAAATCTAACGAGGCACTCACAAATAAATCTGGCGCGATTACAGCTTTCAGTCATTTGGACTCCAGCAGGGGGTGGTTCCCCTCCCTGCCGGAGGGAGGTATTCTGCTAATGATTTCTTTTCCGCGGACTATTCAGAAGGAGAGGAAGCAAGCGAGGCCTCCGGACGCGGCTCGAGACTTTCGGGAAATTTTATGCCGAAAAAAAATGAACTTTTATGTCAAAATGAAATTGCCAAAATGATGAAATTTCACGTATTTTGCTTAAAATTTTCCGTGCGGTTCTAGATGGGAGATGTCCTTATGAGCGGGCTTTACCACTGATATTTTGGTGTTATTTTGCCACTGCCAAAGATAAGTTGGAGAAAACGATATATCATTTTTTATCACTTTATGAGTGCATAAACCTACGGGGAGAATCGCTCTACCAATGCCTTTTCTCTTAAATTATAAGCTGATTACTGGAAATGCGAGTAAATCAGTTATCAATAAAAATTAATTGATTTCTTGTGAAATTTTATATACAGTAAATAACATTAGATGTCACCTTGAATATTATATTAAGCTCTATAAGAGAATAAAAAAAAATCCGTAAAAACAGTACGTAACCCTTGCCTACGTCCAAGCTTTATTTCAAGTAATTCATTTATGGCATCACTTCCGCAAACACGCATAATCACTGCACTTCAAGGTATTCAGAAGTCTTCTGTAAACGCTCGAAACTCATAACTTTTACATTTTTTTTCTTTTTAACGTCAAGATACGACTTTCCTCAAGTCCATAAATGATCCGAGACATTTTGCTCTACCTGCTTAGTGCAATAAATGAATATATCAATGAACAAATGAATATATAGATAAATAAATAAATAAATAAATCTGGTCTACACACTTTGTCTTCCCTTCCTCAACCCACCATTTTCTTCACCAACAAGAGCTTCACTAATCCTGTTCATATGATCATACAAAAGCTTTACAAAAGCCTTGCTGAATGTGCTCAAGTGCCTTCATTCTCGTCAGTTTTTACAAGTACTTTGATTTCCTATAATTCGATACACGAGAACGTCACTGCTTCCATCCAATCATCAGCAACACGACCAAGTTTCCATACTGCTATACACACTCTCTAGACCGGTTCCAGGTCAGTCTCACCTCCATTCGTCACCAAAACCTTATTCCCCAACTCATGAACATCACCAACTTTTCCATATTTGCAAGCATTACTGCACTTCTCAACATCACCTCCTCCTTTATAATTTCCTCTTCACACGACCAGTTCACAGCTTACCGATCTCACTGCACTCATACCTACTAAGGTCTTTAAGGCTTTCCTTCCAGCACATAAGAATTTCACTGTTTGTCTTGGGTAATCTCCAAGATCCGTCTTGAAACACCCTCACTTTTCACACAGACTTCTCCTCTTCTCCTCCAGTTTGCTCCCTTTAATAACAGCGAGTTTGCCTTTCCTTATATTTTCCTTTAGATTGTGTTACAATTCCTTGTTTGCTTTCCTTACAATGGACAGACGTTCACTGTCGTGCTCCAGGACTCCGCCTGCAGGTGATGACACCTTCAACAAGGTTGTGTCATCGTCAGCGGACGGAAAAGATCACAGTTTCACCGAGGGCCCTCCAGCCAGAAAGGAGCCCGCGTTATCCTCCTCCCGCGTGGAGTGCAAAATTATCGAAGCTGCAAGGGATCCATAGAAGGGATCCTGGGTTTATATAACTAATTAACTATTCTTAACTGTTTGCCTTTCAACCACCACTGTTCTCTGGAAAATTCATCTTCTTCCAAACTCCGTTTCTCATCAAACAGGTTCCTTAAATCTTCTGTCCTCATATAATCTCACTAAAACACACACACACACACACACACATCCCGTGGTGCAGACAGTTAGCATTACTAACCGCGAGTCAACACGGGCCCTTGCACGGGCTCGAATCTTTGTCGCGGCAGTCGGTCCACAGCCAACCCAACAGCTCATCTTCCCTCGGGGTTGGTCAGTGCATGGGTACCTGGCTTTGGCTAGTGTGTGTGTGTGACTCTTTTGTACAGAAGGATAAGCTTAAGGTCACGTCATTAGAGTTTACCTGACCGTCACACAGATACCCCTTCCTCCTGTCCCGCTCTCCCATCACGCATCTACGCCTTTCCATCCCTGCTCCTCTCCTACCATTCATCTACCCTGTCCTTCCCCTCACTCATCTATCCTCACCCCTCCCATTTGTCCTCACTCATCTAACCCATCCCAATCCTTCCTCTCCCCCATCACCTATCTACCCCAACCATCCCCCCTCCCCTTACTCATCTACCCCATCCCCATCCTTCCACTCATGCACCTGACCCCATCCTCCTCCCACTACTCTGACCTCAACCGTTTCTTCTCTTCCCTTTTCTTCCGTCACTCATATACCCCCTTCCGTTCCTCCCCTCTCCCTTCACTCATCTACAGCCTCTCCCTCTCCTCTCACTCATCTAGCCCCTCCCTCTCCCTCTCTCCCTAAACTCAACTACCCCCTCCCATGCCTTCCCCTCTCCCTCTCTCAACCACCCCTTCCCTTCACTCAAATGCCCTCTCCCCTCCCTACATACATCGCCCCCTCCCCTCCCCCTTCCCTCACCTGTCCATCTGGCTCTCCCTCCGGCCACCGCTGTACTTTTAAGCCTTATGTTCGCTGCATGTTATGTCTATCATATAAAAACAAACAACTGACAGAATCAAATTAACGAGAAAAACAATTTCCGGCCCTCTGCCCCAAACGTGTCAGCTGTCCAGTTATACCGCACGACCAAGATCCTAAAATATATATATATATATATATATATATATATATATATATATATATATATATATATATATATATATATCCATTTCTTATATCTTATGTAAGACATATACAAGAAGGGCTACCGCGATCTGTATGGTTATTTGCATATCAGTCTCACATCTTGTGGTCTTTTAAAACGATGAACGTAATTTACTGCTACAGTTCTAAAGCTTTTAATGTATTTAATGCTTGCACGTTTACAATATACCGGTCCACATCGGACATGAACAACCGCAGGTAAGCTCACTGTCGCTGAATGGTTTAAAATGACAGCTGATGTTGTGTTTCGTGCCACAAATTTTCCAATAAAGCGAGGAATGACACAGCCATGATATTATTTGGCGTATTTGTCCGGCCTTTGACCACCGTATATTTTAAATAGCATTAAATTATTGCTCTCTCTCTCTCTCTCTCTCTCTCTTTCTCTCTCTCCCCTGCTGTGTTTGTAAACAGGAGTTCAGCTCAACGCATATGTTTGTTTACGCATTTACAAAATATGTATATGTCTTTCCCCCCTCTCCCCTTGACTACCACTATGTTTTCTGTTCCTGTGAATCAAATGATTGTGAAGGTGTGTAAAATGTTTCTGATTAGGATGTTACGAGATAGAATTACTCCCTACGGGTTTATATAACGCTCGTATCCCCTGCCAGGCTAATGGGAAGGGAGGGCAGGACTGCTCGAGCCAACAGCATTTCTGCTTCCATTTTCTGATTAAGAAAAACTTTTTTTTGGTACAAATGCCTCACTGCCTCTCCCAGACGCGTCCTGGTCACGATTTACTCGTTCGCATATTTTTTTGTTTTTCGTTACTTTCTGCCGTAACTTGTTACCTAAAGATTTGTACATTAAAGGCGGATGTGGTGACGTGTGTCTGAAGTGGCAGGAGTGACGTGGTGTTCCTGAGAGAGAGAGGGCAGGAACACCGTCGCTTAGTGTGATCGTCTGCACAACTAAAGGAAGTGGAAGAGACGAATTGGGCCTGGGACGTGGTAATTCCATGACTGAAACAACGATCAGCACCACACAGGCGAGGAAGCTATACTTCATGTATCAGAGGGAATGGAAGGGGAAGGGGAGAAGACTCGTGATACTGAAGGATCTGTTTCGTCTAACTACCTGGAGGAGGAGGAGGAGAAGAAGGAGGAGGAGGAGGAGGAGGAAGGTCGGATGATGGCTGCGGGAGGAGGAAGATCGTCTGGCGGATGAGACCCAAGAATTACCGTCGTTGGAGTAAGATCGAGGAGCAGCGCCTGCTTTCGTCAAGGGAGTATTGCATGCCACCATGTAGATGAAAGAGGAACGGAGGTTGTTAAGTAAGGTTGGGGGAAGGAAGGGCGTAGTGGTGCTGGGGCAAGGAGAATGTTGTGTGGGTAGGGGGGAGGGGGGAGGGGCGGGGCAAGATGAACGTCGTGCGAGTGAAGAAGGAAGAACGGTGTGTGTGGGGGAGAGAGAGGCAAGAGGAACGTCGCGTGGGTGAGGAAAAAGGGACGCTGCGCAGCAACAGCGTCGCGCTCTAGAGAAAACTTCGGGTAGCAAGGTGTGAGGAGTGGCTTGGAGAGCCACCCGAGGACTGGAGCGATGTTGTGTACGTTCTGGCAGCAGCAGCAGCAGCAGCAAAAGCAGGTGTTCTGACGTCACGGGAGGACAAATGAGCAGGGTGACCTCCCCTGCGGACTCCTTCCCTGACGTCATCATCAGAGCGATGGCCTCGCCATCCCGGTAATGAGACCACTTTCCCTCGTCTGAATGAGAGTAACTTGTGAGACCCTCATCCCTACTTCCCCTCCGCAGCTATCTCCTCCAGGCTCCTCCTCCTCTCCTCTGTTATCTTAACTCCTCTCCTCTTTCCCTGTCACATCCGTATCTACACCCACGCCCGTTTCATCTCCTTCTCTTTTACAGTTTTCCATCCTGTTTCCTTCCCTTCTGTCCTCGTCCTTTAACTTCTCATTTTTGTGTGTTTATCATATTTCTTCCTTATTTTCCCTCACTTCTAACCTTTCGTAGAGCATTATGCGACCCCAGTAAGGAGACCATTTACCTTATTCGGGCAAAGTATTTCATCACAATTCATCACGCACTATCTCTGTCTCCCTCCTCGCTCGCTCCCGGCCACACATCATACCCCCCGACACGCCAGAGACACACGGCGATACATGTATTACCCTCAGGCACCATTACTGTACTGTATACCACAGAAGGTGTAATATACATGCTAAACAAGACGCATAGATATGTCTGTATTACCGCAGGGACCGTCGTGTGAGAAGGCAGTGAAGAGGCTGCCCTGATCCTTTAGTGGTACTCGGCGTGTTGCATATCATTAGAACAGACGACCGGTGTAACGCCTCCAGTGCAGTAGTGTAGGGATATCTAGCCTATTCCTCCGGTTAGGTGGGGAATGAGAATGGTGGTGTCCTCGACGGGCGACCGAGCATTAGTTTACGGCGTAGTTTCTGTATCTGCGTTTGTTACGGCTGCTGTAGCGGTAGTGTTAATACATTTTCGCTGGTGTTCCTAGAAACTTCGATGAATTTACATCGTCGATCTTGGCGCTCACGCGCTACCCGCATCGCGGCCTGGCGTTAAATTTTGACGAGGCATCCGTCTTCCTTTGACCTGGGATGCCTTCGGATATACTTCTTCCTTCTGATACCAAGCGTATTCAGTGAGACAGCCATTTACCAAAGATGACTGTAAAACACCGAACGAACCTAGTGCCTTCATTTCTTGAGTTTTGGCTCTGCATGTTAGGTGCTAATGACAGAAAAATAGCTGCTTTTCTCGTGATGTTTAATGGATGTAATCCAACCTCGGCCCACATTCGCTGGTCTGCTTTGATGTGGGGTGTTTTTCATGCGACCTCTGTGTTCTGAAATGCGTCTTCCAATGACAAAATGTATTTTTATTCTCTGTTATTACACATTTTCACTTAGTCTTTACATATTTGTTAAATATATTTGAAGCAAACGTCTTCACAACTAGGCAAACTAATTTCTAAACTTGGTTCTTCCGTTCTACTACTGTTGGTTTTTACGTAAACACAACGCAGCCTTGGTTCTTTTAAATGTCAGGTTGGCTTGCACTAGAGGCAGATACACCTTCATTAGAGGTTTTTCATAGATTCTTAATAAACAGCAACTGACCGGTGCTTTGGCATTTCACCACATATGTAGAGGCCAAGCTCGAGTGGAACCCTTAACTTTAGATGAAAAAGGACAAATCATAATTTTACATTAGGATCGGAATTCGACTAAGAATACGGAAGAGGCACATTCATAAACTGCAAAGTTACCAAAGACAGACTAAACGATCATTTGCATTTTATTTCCCTAGTCAAAAATGCTAATTGCTGACGAGTGATATTTAGTACATGAATATCTTTGTTAGCGATACAGGAGATTCTGGTGTGATGGCTGCCTTCCAACAATGTATTAGGTAAAAATGAAGTATATGGGATTAGAGAGACATACATGAATTTTGCTTCGGCTCTGCCATACATGCCGGAGACTAACATAAGTTTCAAGATTATGTTTGTCACGACAAAGAGATGCTAGAATGATGGAAACGACGACATAATACTGTCATAAACCCGGGATGGCTCTGCTGTTGTAGCCTGGACACGACCACTACCCACTCCCAACACAGCACTGCAGAAGCTACTGTAAGACTGCTGAAGGTACACCAACACTGTTCAAGCCGCAGCAGTCCTCTTGTCCCTCAGCAAAAGGCACTAATGTATTCCCAAGAGAGAACTCTTGTACATCGACACAAAACTACTGACGCTTCGTCAGAGGCCTGCTCGGACATCTTGCCTCAAGGTGTCAACACCTTACGGCACCGACTCGACGGGGTGTGACTTCCCTAATACTTTCTTTCCTATCAGCTTACGAGACCGTCGTGGCGTCAAGTAGCGAGGGGGGCTGAGCTGGGGAGTTGTGGGTGAGGGGTGAGGTGGGGGTGGGTGGTGGTGGTGGGGGGGGTTGAGAGCAGAGCACTATGAGACTCCCCCCCCCCCACTCCGTCCGGAGGGGTCTGTGTAGCGCTGCAGTGGTCCCATCAGCTGCCGGGTTCCCACGGGCCCGGCCAAATCCCCGGACCGTAATCTGTCCAACTTTGGGGGAAACATCACGAAAAAAACTTTCTCTCTTGGAACACCTGTTTTTGCCGCTATGACAGTGGAGTCTTTGGGGACAAGGTTCCCCAGCTGACCTCTATAAGTAGACCTAAATCCCCTTCCCTTCCTCCCCGGTCCCGGACGGCCTCACCTTACTTAAGGGCGCAGCTGCTCCAAGGGAGTATCACGCACTCATGACGAAGACCCGAATGTGCTTCAACATAATCCATTTGGACCAAGAAGATGTGTGTGTGTGTACGTGTGTGTGTGTGTGTGTGTGTGTGTGTGTGTGTATACAAACTGTTTGCGTTTATTCTCTCTCTGTTCTTTACTCATCTTTGTACAGTATATGAAAAAGACGTGGAAGAGAAGGTATCGCTACGGTACAGCGTTCCAGCCACCCCCAGCAGCAGTTCTCTCTGTACCTTGTCAGGCGTAATCAAAGAATCAAAGACTCTGGAATCAAAGAGTTAATGAGGCTGCTTCAGCTGTGTGGGGATCCCGGTGCAGCGGAGACGCCTTCCTGTCGCCCTCACTCCCGGTATCGACTGTCCACGTGGTAGACGGTAACCTTCCCTTACACCAGTCTCTGTCACCTTTATATGCATATGGACATCCGCCCCCAGTACACACACACACACACACACACACACATACACACACACACACACAACTATATGATAAAAAAAAGTCTACTGAGTGGAAAGATGGGTGAGATGTGCCCTTAAAACAAGGTGACCATCACCTGCGTATGCGATATTTTTCATCTACTTGAGGACAATGGTTTGACCTGGGGGTATGATGACCCGGGCTTTGGCCTGACTCTTAAAGGATAGGAGAAAAGGTCACGCCACCACACCCAAAGGTCATAACGTCATACACAGTCTTAAATGTGGTACTTGTATCAGTGTTTGAAAGGTCTGCACATAATTGATATACGTGGCCTGTGTACGGCTGTAACAATATCTTTGGCCCGTGTACTGGTGCGACGATATCTGTGTACCAGTGTGACAATGTCTGTGGCCTGTGTACTGGTATGACAATGTCTGTGTCGTGAATACTTGTGTGAATTGCTTGTGGTCTTTGTACTGGCGTGGCAATATATTTGCACTGGTTTGATGAAGTGCCTCTACTGATGCAACAATGTCTGCAGCCTGTGTACTGGTGTGACAATGTCTGGGACCTGTGTTCTGGTATGACAGTTGTCTAAATAGTGGTGTAATGAACAATATGATTTATTGATTTCACAACCAACTGTAATTTCTTTACTAGTCCCGGTTCACACAGCAACAAAAATGCTTTTCAAACTTATTATGTATACTTTTTCCCACTAAAAAATGTATCAGTATATTTTCCAGCAAATAAAAAGAGACATCCGGTCATATATAAGATTATAATTCTGAAAAATATATTAAAAGGAAAAGGCACGTAAAATTGTCACCAATTAGATCCTTCCTATAAATCTACCTCACATTTTTTACACAAAAGTCGTCCCCTTGACCTTGTAAATCATATGTGAGATGAATGAGGCCATAAATTACTCAGTAGACGGAAAATTTAATGAATTATTTCAGGGCAACGAGCATGAACAATGGCATGAAAAGGAGGAGAGGTGACGAGGTTAGAGAGGTCTTGGGTGGTGGGCGAGTGTCTTTGGTCTTTTCTATGGGTTGGGGAAGAAGAGGAGGGAAAAGGAGAGGTCTGGAGGAAAGAGGAGAAACTCAAGGAAAAGTGAGGGGAGAGGATGGGGGGGGGACGAATAATGAGAAAGAAGGGAAAGGAAGGGGAGGGAGAGTTACAGGGAAATGAAAGAGTTGCAGTGGGAGGGTGGAGAATGGAAAGGTGTAAGATAAATGGATATAAGAGGGGACGAAATAGGGAAATGGGGTACAGGGGAGATAAAAAGAAAATGAAGCACGGAACGATATTGTGGGAGAGAAAGGGAAAGGTGGAAAAATGGGAGGTTGGTGGGAGGGTAATACAGCATGGAATAGGGAGGAAAGGACGAATAGTGTGAAGGAGCATAGACAGACTCGGGAATATGGAGTCTGTAACTCCCTCCAGACTCCTATACCTCCTCCTTCCATACCTCACTCCCTTCCATAGCTGCTCACCCAGTTTCTCTGACTGTTCTTCACCTTAAACTCCTTTCCCACCTTTTCCACCTTGTTACCTATCTTCCCTCCTAACCCCATTTTCCCCTCCTGTTCCCAAACTCTCTACCAACATAACCAAGACTAATCCTCCGTAACAATCATACCAGATGCTTGTTGAGATTAGCTCAGCCCCTACCGGGTACCAAGGCAGACGCCTGTGCAGAAACTATCACTAAGAGAGATCTGCGCTTGCGCCTCTGGGAACTACACCAATCGCTCGTCGGAGCTGAAAGAGTCGCGTCTTTGGATCAGACAGACCTCTGATTGGTGGGCTAAACAATCTTCAATTCTTTTTAAGGCGTTATTTACACCTATCCTCCAGTCGTGTGAGTAATGCATGTCGTCCATGAATATCCCGTCCCGCTGACCATGAGATTCAGGCCACTGGTCGGTGGGAACTGGAGCGGGACGGGTTGGCCAGGCCGTCTATCGGTCAAGTGTCGACCTCGCTGCCCCATTTATTACAGAGTAATTAGGCCGCGTTTAATCTGCTTCATCGGTAACCGGTCAGACGATCTGTATGACAATGGCCGGTATGAATATTCAGCAAGTGGGAGGGGGAACAGTGCTATACTGGCCGGGCGCTAGTGGCCATGGTCAGCGGCAGGGAGGGCCAACCATCGGGCCAGCGTTCCTCCTCCCCCCCCCATGATCCACCATAGCGCCGGCTGCGTGAAATTTGCCCTACCGGTCCGGTAGACCCCCTTCCCCCTTCCTGCCCTCCCCTCGTCCCAATCCCGAAGCTAATATCCCCCCCCTGTTCCCCCTCCATGATGTGCACCTCACTTTCACCTCCCTCCCTCCCTCCCTTTTCTCCCTGTCCCACAACTTTCCCTCCTCCAACCATCATACCCCCTCCTCTACTCCAGTCCCTTCTCTCCACACTGTCCCCAAACCCCTTCACCTCCTCCTTCCACTTTCCCTCTCCACCCCCTCTCTCCCCAAAGCGGCCCTACCCCCTTCTACCCTCTCTTCCCGAGCCACACCAACTTGCACCTCTATACCAATTAAACGCATTCCTACTGTATCAAACCCCCGCTAATGCCACCACCTGCCAATACTCCACGCACGCACGCACGCACCACCAACAAACAAGCAACAACAACAACAACAACAAAAACAACAAAACCAACAACAACAACAAAAAGTAACGGTAAAAAATAGGCTGACGGCTGTTTGATGTTTCAGGCGTTACTTAAACAATCTAGTGTTACTTAATCTAAGCAACCTGGCGTTACTTACGCAACCTAGCCCTACACATTTATGTAACCTGCAGTGAATAGCATACTTACGTAACCTTACAGAACCTGGTGTTACTTATAGCACAACCTGGCGTTACTTACGCAACCTGACGTTACCCATTCAACCTGGCGTTACGCACACAGCCTGGCGTTACTAAGCGTTACAAGGTAGGTGACCCCTCACTGTACCTTTCCCCTGCCCTCTAAGCTGCTATCACGGGGTCACATGCGAGAGATGTTTGATAATAAGCTTCATTTGCAAGCCTTGGCGACAGGACGCATATCTGTGAAATGTAATTAGAGCCACCGTGGCCCGGGGTCTGTAAATCCTCCCCCCCCCCTCTCTCTCTCTCTCTCTCTCTCTCTCTCTCTCTTTCCCCCGGTGCTTCACAGGGCTAATAGAGTGCCATCTCCCTTGCTTCAGGCTAGCACAGATCAAACACACACACACACACACACACACACACGGAGAAGTCGCCATCAAATAAAGTGGTGATGATAATGAAAGAGAAGTGAAGTAAGTAAGGAAGGAAGGAAGGAAGGCAGAAATGAAGGAAGAGGTTATTCTGGCGAGTTGAAGACGAAGGCAACGTAGAGGAAACAACCTTTCTAAAGACCTCGAGGTCGTCTGTTGTGGGTGTGTATCGGTACCTGGGAGGTGAGGAAGATGAGGGATGCTGCGTTACGAGTGGGGATGCTGTGGGGGGTGAAGTAGGATGCTACAACGAATGACGGACGATGCGGGAGATGAAGGATGTTGCTGGAAGGTTGAGGGAGGATAGTGGGGGATGAGAGATAAGCTGGTGATGAGAAGTAAGCTGGGGATGTTGCAGGAGACAAGCTGGGGATGAGAGGTGCGCAGGAGATGCTGTGAGAGGTAAGAATAAGCTGGTGAGGGTTCCAGGTGCTGGCCGGCAGCCAGCTCTGATAATCGTATTAATCCATTACTGAAATGTCCACACATATGGAGGGAATATACTCTGCTGGCTGGGGGTAGTTACATCAATACACACACAAACACACACGGAAGCTGAAGTAAGCCATCGGGTGGGTGAAAGGGGCTGAAGTTCTGGATGCAATGAGGAGTTATTGGAATGAGATGTCACTGACAGCATAGTGGTCCCAGCGGTGTTGTAAGGATGGGAGGCGCAGGCCATAAATAAAAAGTTCCGGGAGAGGGTAGATATATTGGAGATGAAATACTCAAAGGCAATGTGTTGCGGGAGACAGATGTTCAAGAGAGAAATGACAGGGTGAGAGAGAGAGAGGTGTGGCTGTAAGAAAAAGTATGTTTGAGAGAGTTGGAGAGGATAATTCTGAAGTGGTATGGGCATTTGCAGATGATGAGCGAGGAGAGGTTGAGTAAGTGGAGGGGGCAAGGAGAAGGAGGGTACCTAAATGGAGATGGAATGATTGAATGGAAATTATTTTTGAGTGATCTGGAACTAAACATACAGGAAGGTGTGAGCCGTGCTCGAAAATGAGCGAACTGGAGCGATGTGGTATACAGAGGGGGACGTGTTGTAATAAGCTGAACCAAGCTAGGTTAGAACAATTTCTGGAGTAATGGCTGGAGTAATTTCCATGTCTGTTTGGAGAATTTCTCGGTCTAGATTATTTCCCATGATTAGCTGAAATAATTACCATGGATATCTGGTGCAATTACCATGACTGGCTGAAATAATTCCCATGACTGCTGCAATTTCCATGACTGGCTATAGTAATTCACATGACTGTCTAGATTTATTCCCATGGCTGTGTGGTATAATTCCCATGACCGGCTGTAATTATTCCCATGACTGTCTAGAATTATTCCCATGACTGGCTGGAATAATTCCCATGGCTGTGTGGTATAATTCCCATGACTGTCTGGAGTTATTCCCATGACTGGCTGGAGCTATTCCCCAGTACGGGAGGGGGCGAGTCCTTTGACCGGCCGGGACAATTTCCATGAACGGCTGGCCATGCAATAGTTCTTTGGGACGGACCAATCACCGGCAATATGTGAGATTGAAATATAAATCTCGATGGCTGTGTATGAAATTGGGTGTTATTGTGCGGCTTTGTGTGTGTGTGTGTGTGTGTGTGTGTGTGTGTGTGTGTGTATGTGTGTGTGTGTGTGTGTGTGTGTG
>JAYMFT010282397.1:0-10473 GCA_038088735.1 Panulirus argus | reverse complement strand
GAAGAAGAAGAAGAAGAAGAAGAAGAAGAAGAAGAAGAAGAAGAAGGGGAAGAAAAAGAGGAGGAAGAAGAAGAAGAAGAAGAAGAAGAAGAAGAAGAAGAAGGAGGAGGAGGAGGAAGAAGAAGAAGAAGAAAAAGAAGAAAAAGAAGAAGAAGAAGAAAAAGAAGAAGAGGAAAAAGAAGAGGAAAAAGATGAAGAAGAAGAGGAAAAAGAAGAAGAAGAAGAAGAAGAAGAAGAAGAAGAAGAAGAAGAAGAAGAAGAGGAAAAGGAAGAAGAAGAAGAAAAAGAAGAAGAAGAAGAAGAAGAAGAAGAAAGAGAAGAAGAGGAAGAAGAAGGGGAAGAAGAAGAGGAAGAAGAAGAGGAAGAAGAAGAGGAAGAAGAAGGGGAAGAAGAAGAAGAAGAGAAAGAAGAAGAAGAGGAAGAAGAAGAAGAAGAAGAAGAAGAAGAAGAAAGAAGAAGAGGAAGAGGAAGAGGAAGAAGAAGAAGAGGAAGAAAAGGAGAAAAAAAAGAGGAGGAAGATGATGATGATGAGGAGACCAAGGAAGAAGAGGACAAAGCTTTAACTGCAGCTGCAACTGTAAACAACTTTCCCTCCCGCTTGATCCAACAATTTACTTGACCAAACCTTTACAAACACACAAGATGGCAGCCCCCCCCCCTCCCATACACACACACACACAAACACACAAAGGGGAATACAGACGTTGGATAAACAGACATACATACTGACAGAGAGAACGGCCTTGGCATCAGAGAGACAGACAGACATACAGACAGAGCGGACGGGTATCAGAAAGACACACATACAGACAGACAACGTACAGACTTGAGCGGCCTTGACATCACAGCGGCAGCCGTACAGACTTGAGCGGCCCGGTGTCAGACAGACAGACAGACGGACAGACAGACTGGTTCGGGCCAATCTCCCCCACCCCCTCCGTAACCCAATATACCTTCCCCGTGCCGCCTTTAAAAGCTTGGCCGGGGGTCAATTAACACGGGTTTCCACGAAGCACTCAGCTTAAGCTGCTGCTGCAGCCCAGCAAAGCTTTGGCATCACGCGTCACGCTCTTTTGTTTACGCGCGACCAGCCAGACAGCGTAGGAAGCTTGGATATGTAGGGCCACCCAAGCTTGAGCGTTAAGCTTGGATGTGTAGCCACCATCCATCTTATGTGATAAGCTTGTCTACCTCCAACCATCAAGCTTTTGAGAAAAGCTAGGTTATATAAGACCATCCACCTCATGTAATAAGCTTGTTTACCTCCAACAATTCAAGTTATGTAATAAGCTTGTTTACATCCAACAATCCAGCTCACGCAATAAGCTTGTTTACGTCGCACAATCCAGCTTATGTAATAAGCTTGTTTACATCCAACAATGCACCTTAAGCAATAAGCTGTATGCGACAGCTGGAGAATGGACGTTTGCAAACGACGCCATCTTGCTTAGACGGGAGAAACAATTAGTTGGGCCTAAAAACTATGGAATCATTATTGCTAATATCATTATTCTAGTTCACCATTATCAACAGGAGAAGACTGGCTTTACTGAGGAGAGAAGACGTAATGGGATGGACGAGAGAGATGAATAAGGAGATGAGAGCGGACTGGAGTGAGTCAGGAGGTGTTCCGAGGGAAGGAATAACTAGACAATGAAGAGACGAACTCCTATTTTTTGAAGCCGCCGTCATACACCAAGAGCCCTCCTCCACCTCCTCCTCAAGGCCAGGCCTCAAATGAACTATACAGAAAACGGGGTTTAACAGGCACAGAAATAGGAAGGAAAGACGAGAATTTGTTTTTCTTTTCTTTTGAGGTAAATGGGAAATCTCCTTTTCAGTTTGGGGTAGACTTATGAGAGGGTAAACAGCTGCACAAATCTTTAGCCGTCTAGGGAAAGGGACAGACGTCGCAACGGCCCTACACCGGCTGGGGGTGCCGAGGAAGGTCGAGCTCTTCGGCTAAACTTGAGGAGCCGCTGCTGGGCGGCCATCTTGGAGGACTGTCGCCCTTCTAGGAAAACGACAACAAACAGATCCCCGGCGCCGTGGACGACATCACGCGGGCCACAACGGGGGTCCGGACGACCTCCTCCTCCCCCTCTTCCTCCACCTCCAGTGACGAACATGACCCCTCATGACCCGCTGGACATGAGACGCAAGTCGTAAAATACGCGTACAGTTCCAAGCGTCTTTGAGGGCTTCCCCACAGAGGGACGAGAGACGCGTCTCTAACTATTAAATTCAAGTCGAGTGTTTTTTTTTTCTCTCTTTTTTTTTTTGGGTACAATACAATTTGCCGTAAGACGACTCGTCCCTAATGCCTTCTATTACATGAGTTCTGAGGAGCATATCTGCTCTAATTATATCAACAGTGATTTCCGAGTAAATGATCTCTTTGGGTGGCTTATATGCTTAAATCGCCTTGGCGTCTCGCGGCATACAGTTGATGCGGAGCCGGCCATCTACTGCCGGGGTCCTACAGGTGGCAGGACTCTCTACTCCCTCAGCTGGGAGAGAGAGAGAGAGGGGGGGGAGGTGGGCAGGCTCCCCACGACCACCTGTTGCTCAACCCTCACTAAAAGGAGGCGGGTGGGGGGGGCGGGGAAGGAGGAGGGGGGAAGAAGGATAGGTCCGGGGGGTGGGTGGGGGTGGGGGGGCGTAGCATACATGCTTAACTACAGCAATAGTGCCCGGGAGTCCCCCCCCCTCCCCCGCCCCCATGGCTGTGACGCGAGGTAAACAGATCCCACACCCCATCGGGAGGGTCACACACACACGTCCTTCCTTCGCACCACGAAGGATCCCACGGCAGGCGTCCCTGACCGCAAGTCCTACAAAGGGTAAGGAGTGGAGAGGACGCACCAGCTGGCGACCACCACACGCCAGATGGTCCGAGAGAGAAAGAGAGTGGGAGACAGCCAGCTGGGGCGAAATGAACCACCACCTCTGCCTAACACCACGATGGGGTTCCGGTAGTCACACGAGGCATCCATGTGACACGCTCCTCCAGCCGGGGAGGAGGACCACTTGTGGTAATGAAGGAGGAGGAGGAGGAGGAGGAGGAGGAGGAGGAGGAGGAGGAGGAGGAGGAGGAGGAGGTGGTGGTGGTGGTGGTGGTGGTAGCCGCGGCAGCAGGAGCGTGATGAGGCGGCGCTTCTAGCGACTGAGGAATGTTCTTGCATGACGTCAACCACAAGTTGTGCTGATCAACACCCGGGGAACAGCCGCCCGCCCCGTCCGTCCCTATCCCCTCCTGCCCCGCCCCGCCCCGAGCCGCCCTACCCTGCCCCGTCCACCCCATCTCCCGCCCATGACCCGTCCTCTGGCATCACTCAACCCCCAAAAAGACCTTTGGTCTCAGCGCCCCTCCACCCCTCTCTCTCTCTCTCTCTCCTGGTTCCTCCTAGCTCTCTTCACTGTCTTTCATTCTCTCTTCCATGTACTATCTTCGCTCGCGCCTTCCCCCTTCCCGTTCTCCAGTGGTCTCTACCTCCCCATCGACCGCACCTTCGCTGCGGCGCCGGGGGAGTGCGGTGTTTACCGCCCCCCATGAATGAACACGTTTCACCACCGTGTGAGGACCAGGACTCGGGTGCTCCCCCTAAGTGTTCTCCTCGGCCGGTGTTCATAACGACCTCAGGTCAGAGCTGGCACCAGCAATGCCCCCAGCCTCACTCCATCTCCTCCCTATGTTTACCCGTGAGCCGAGCATGGACTCACACACACACACACACACACACACACACAAACACACACAACCAACCAGCAGGCCCTTGAGAACAGAGCACCCCAGGAGGAACGCCAACCAAAACCCTTGTGTCGAACCCGGCCCTCTGGGAACGCCGCTGCAAACACTTCCAAGGTACGTTCACAGATGCAGGACCTCATAAAGAACCCATGATGAGGGTCCGAACGATGACGACGACGACCACCACAACTTCTGCAGCGTTACCGGTCACCGGAGTCGGGTCGGGTTCGGGAGAGGTTGAATTATGCCGGACGGGTGTGTGTGGTGGTGGAGTTGGCTGGCCACACATGGGCCCATCCCCGCCATACTAATTCAGGCCACTTGTACCCATTGGTCATTCAAAGGGTAGGTGGGGCCGGGGCGAACCGGCCCATTTCAGCGGCCACTTTCCAAGTAGTCCTATGCTGTGAGGGGACCGTTTCAGTGGCCCTCTAGGGTGCCAATAGGGTGAGGACCACTCCAGTGCCGCTCTTCCAGCCATCGGTCATCGAGGGTGAGGCTAATTTTAGCGTCCAGGGGAGGTGGTCGAGGGTGAGGGCCATTTCAACAGCTCCCTTTCCTTTCACCCGCCCACCCATAAAACAAACATCAACAATACCCGGCCACAGTGTATCCCCCCCCCCCCGGGCGCGTGGAGGTAAACTTAAAAACCTCACACGTTCCGGGGAATCGATGAACTGACCACGGGTGGAAAGAGAAGCTAAGGGGTTATTATGCTTCGTAAGCCGCGAATCGGACGCTTCTGCTCGCGCGAATGACAGCACGCGAAATGAAATCACCTGATCCCACCACCGGGGGAATACAGAATCATGAACCGCATTATCGTTTCACGAACCAGATTGATCCACCAGGCTGTCCGATGCCGCAGGAGGTACATCTCCATCACACGTCTGTCCAGCGAGCCAGGCCCTTTGAGGGATCTGTCTAGACTTCCCCAGAGGATTAGGCTCCAGGGGTTTCCATGGTATGAACTGCCGTGGGGCCCCCTGGAGTTTACGTTGCTTTCTCTAACACCGCGTCTAAACACCACTGCTCTCCGGTGGATTCCAGTCACAAGCACAGTCTGCTGTCGGGACACTCTGGAAGCGGGTGTGACTACTGGTCTCCCCTTTACCTTCTCTGTCATCAACATGCACGTCTGGAGAGTCCCAGGCTCTCACATGCACAGTGGGACGGCTTTTAAAATGCCAGTAATTCTGAGGTTCTACTGAAAGTGTGTGTGTGTGTGTGTGTGTGTGTGTGTGTTCTGCAGGCACTACTCACACCAGTACAATACCCTGACCCTTGCTGTAACATCAACGGCTGCACCCCGACCCGCGGTGTACCTTAGCGTACCCTGAACAACTTGCTTATGTCTCCCGGCCGTACCGTCACGTCTGGTGCAACTTCATGCATGCTGTACCCTGGTCCCTGGCGTACCTTGGCCTCTGATGCTCTGAGGCAGATGGGGACACGGCCAGTTAATGAATAGGTAAGAAGAGCGGGGGGGAGGGGGGGGCTGGAGAACAATGAGGGCCCTAGTTACAACAGCGGGGGCCCTGGACACAGCAGAGAGGGCCCTGGAGAGCAGTGAGGGCCCTAGATGCACAGCGGGGACCATGGACACAGCAGAGGGGGCCCTGAACACAGCAGAGGGGCCCCTGGAGAGTAGTGAGGGCCCTAGATACACAGCGGGGTCCATGGACACAGCAAAGGGGGAGGCTCTGGACACAGCAGCGGCAGGGAGGAGGCCAGCACCACAGGCACGTCAGCCAAGTCTCCTGCCCCTTTAAAAATGTTCACAGGCCTCGCGCCGCCACCGCCGCCGCCAGCCCTGAGACCTACTTCACCAGCGGCACCAGCGCTATCCTTCACCCCACGAGCACGACGGCACGACCCCCTCCTTAAGTACAGAACTACGTCCCTTAAACACGAAGGCACGACTCCCTATAGTGATGCCAGAGGACGACGGTACGACCCACTGGATACGACCGCAGGTTGCCTGAAGGCCCAGCTTCCGACACGACCCTCCACACTCGGGTCAAAAGGGCCACAGGCCGCCACGAGCAAGTGTCGCTGAGAATTCACGTTACGTAAACCATCACCTTCGCTCAGAAACTATCCGAGGGTATACGCCGTCCCGCCGAAGGATAGCGCCGCCACCTGCAGCAGAACACGTCCTCGTCATACACCTGTAAACTCACGCGTGACTCACTGCAGAGATTCTTTGAATCAGGGGAGGCGAGAGCCACTTTATCCGCGATGCCAAGATAAATATTTAAAAGGGGAGCTTTAAAAAGTCCCTACCTACCCCCCCCCCCCCACCTCCCACCAGTAGTGAGGGTAAACCTAACCTACGCAATGAAATAACAGTTTACCGGATCATGAGGGATGACCCTCCACGAGCCGCGTCAGACACAGCCTATTGCTCAGTGCAACACCGAAATGGACGTGACTACCCATCATTCCCACGCACATTTACAAGGGCCTGCGGACAGTCAGCTACCATCTCGACTTTCCCAACACAGATCTGACGCCCTCAGGTCTTCGTAATCCTCCACGTCCTGAGCCAGGAGCAACACTTAGGACGCCTGACCAAGAAGAAAGGCTACAGGATCTACTCCTGCCACCAAAACACGTACCCAAACTCACCATATCCTCCGGAGGCGAGATGTAATTACCCCCCCCCCCCTTTGATATCACAAGCCCGAGTTGCCGGGGTGCAGAGAGAAGTTGCTTGGTTGTTCTGATGAGGTACTCGGGTGTTATGAAAGAGGCAGAACCAACCCTGGTTATGCAGTGGGGTGTACAAAAGTGGCAGGACCACTCCTGGAGATGTGCTGGGGTGTACATGTGTCAGAATCTTCCTGGTGATATAAGGAGATGTACAGAAGTGGCAGAACAATTCCAAGTGTTGTACTACACTGTACAGAAGTGGCAGGACCACTCCTGATGGAGTACTGGGGTGTGTAGGAGTGGCAGGACCACTCCTGGTGACGTCCTAGGGTGTACAGAAGTTGGCAGGACCACTCCTGGTGGCGTACCGGGGTGTACAGAAGTAGGAGGACCACTCCTGGTAGCGTACTGGGGGTGTACAGACGCGGCCTGAGCCTTCCTGGTGATGTACCGGTAGGGCAGGAACCACACCGGGTAGAAAAGGTCGGGGGGCTGCCGCACCTTGCCTCCTCGGCCCCGGGCGATGCATGTTGCTGCCGGTAATACCCACCTTCGTGGCCTTGTAGGAATCGGTTGGCTCGCTCTACCGCCGCAGGACGCTGGTAGGGGTCCTGCAACAACGTAGGATAACCCGGTGAAGTCCTCAGGGGGTTGTTCTCCTTCTTCTACCTCAACAATGTGGGATGGGCCCAGGCCGCTGGGTAGGGTCGTCGATCGAACCTAGCTGTTGGAAGCCGCGATCCGCAGACCCCCACAAACAGACCCCCCCACACAGCCTCCTGGCTGGTTGGTCTGGTAAACTATGTACGTACTCGTCTGTTGCACTCTTGAACCTCTCCACTGAGTGCATTCCGCGGTGGGCGTTTCTGACAACAGCAGTTAAGGCGTTGAAGAGTCTTGGGTCCAGGTTGTTTAAGGGGTTCCCTCTCTTTGTGCATATTACATCTCTGGATTTCGGTGGCAGTTTTTCACCAAGTCTTCCACGCCTGTCGTGCCAGTAGGATGTTGTATATCCAAGCATGAGATGGGAACCATACTTTCTTGGGCTTTCCAGGTATAGATGATGATGTACGCACTCACCCGTCTGCGTTCTAGGGAGTACAGCCTCAGAGATTTCGGCCGCTCCCAGAAAACAAGTAGCCTTCCCACGCTAATGTGGGAAATAAAATATGATCTCTTAACGACACCTAATTATGCAAAATCGCCGTGTGCCCTGAACGGTGACGTTGAGACCACAAGAAATATTCTATTCACGAAAGAATTAGCGACTTGAGACGTACCACTGAGTAGGACTCTCCCACCTCCACATGAAACGCATCTAACACGAAAAGTGTCGCTCCCGCACATTCCCTATCACGTTAAGAATTCAGTTACACCACAAAAAGCGCTTCTGAAGTAAGCTTCATCTTTTCCCCCTTTAATCCTGAGGAGTACCGCCTCAGGCCGGACGAAGATGATGCTACTGTTTTTTCAAATATCCTGGAGATAAGTCTCCTTTTTAAATGAACCCGGGGAAGAAGTTTTACATTATAATTCTAATTGGTTGCCAGGGGGCCGCCTTGCCCTGTGCACACTGTAAGTTATCACCCAGAGGCCTTTCTTAAAACTTCTCTAATATACCATCCACAGCTTCTAATGGCGTTAGGCAATGGATTACATAGGCCTTGGAGCCACGAATATTTACAATATTCTGTTCCCGAGCTCCGTGAATCGATGTGTGCCGTGTATGGCAAGAGGGATTCTACTGACCACACCCCTTCCCTGATATTAGCTATATATATTTGATGCATCGGCCACTATAAAGACGGTCACTCACAACCCCCCAGAGAATTAAATTAAGGTAGGGCCGGGTTACCTCTGAGGGAAATCTCCAGACTGGAAAGTTATTCACTTTCCACGTAGTATGGGGGGAGGGGGAGGGGGGGGGAAAGGAAGCTGAGTAGGCCTACCAGCTGAACCAGCTGAGAGAGAGAGAGAGAGAGAGAGAGAGAGAGAGGAACCACCTCAGTAGAAGATTGAGGATCGAGTTGAGGCAGCAGACGAGAGGGATGGATGGATGGCTGAAATGAAAGGGAAAGGGAAAGGGAAAGGGACGGGACAGGGGTCGTCAGAGGAAACAGAGGAAGTAATTACCAGAGGAGGCTGGCTGGGGAGAGGGCAAGGAAGACCACATGAGAGAGAGAGAGAGAGAGAGAGAGAGAGGGGGGGGGGGGTTCGCCCCCCTCCACGTGTCCTCCTCCTGCACCCCGACCTCCCTACCTACCCTAGTAAGGACAAGAGACCACCCTCCCCACCCCTCCACTCCCCCTCCCCACCTCCTCCCCAGGTAGCTATCTGGGCCAATGTAGCAATAATAGATATGGAAGGGGGAGAGGGGAGGAGGGGGAGGAGACGCCTTGCACCCCCTTCCCAACGACCGTGATAGTTCAAAGTAGCATCAGGTCGAGGTGGGGGGGAGGTGGGGTGAGGGGTGAGGTGAGGGGAGGGGGAAGGCCTCCTCCTCCTCCTCCTCCTTCCCTACCATCACCTTCCCCCCCCCCCCTTCCCCCCCCTCCCCCCCCCCTTCCACCACCAACCACACCCCAACACACAACAATCAATACCAAAACAAGGCAGGCACAGTGTCAGCCCCGCCACGCCGGGATGCACTTTGCTGCAGTACATATGCATCTCCTGACGACGGCGCTGACGGCGGCGGGGGGCAGCGCGAGAGAGAGAGAAAGGAGAGGTCCCTCAAACCCTGACGACGTTGCCTTCAGATGACTTAAAAGGAATAAAGCTCCTTCCCGACCCTCAAAAAAAAAGACGGCAAACACACTCCAAACACAAGCGCTTGTGTCAGCCGACTGGGGAAGAAGATACGGAGTCAACTCCCTCCTCCCAAGTTAAGAAAACAAGTTTCCCCCTGGACGAGACGAGACAATGGTAAGCCACCCACCCACCCAGACAGACAGACAGACAGACAGACAGAGAGACGGAGGAGGAACGGGGTGGGTGAGATCACGGCCCGTCTCGACTCTCGCTACAAAACCCCCTCCAGCGGCAGCTACTCAAACACCTTCGGATGAAGAGGCCCTTTCTGTACTGCCTCCTCCTCCTCCTCCCCCCCCCTCATCACCCACGCCCACGCCCACGCCCAGAACCGAGCCTGGGGACCCCGATGCATTACGGGGTCTCTGATACACTCGGTCTGTTCCTATCCTCGGAGGAGAATAGTACGGTGCGCGTCTCCTCTCTAAACCGGTCCGTCTGGAAACAGTACCGATTTCCATAGACACCGCCCGTTAGATTACCCCCCATTATATGACTACCGCCCATTACACAGTCTATTAAGTACGCACAGAGGTACAATTTTAGAGACCATCCATTACGTGGTCCATTATGCATGTACAAAGAGCTACGTACGGAGACAGCCCATTAGATAATATGCTTGGTTATGTGCACCCAATCTCCATACAGAGAGCACGGTATAACAGCAACGTTTCGACGCACTCAACCACCTAAGGGTCTCCCAAATCAGTAAAAAAAAAAAAGAAAAATGCAGCTGCCAAGACCTTTACCCCAGGTAAATGTTGGAGGCTCATCTGTGCCTCTTCCCAGCTCGTATTCCTATCTCTCTCTCTCTCTCTTGATCCTCTAAGCTGTTGGTGGTGCCGCCCCCCCGAGCTTGCAAGCTTACGTACTCAACCAATCCTGGCCTCGGGACCTAAGCCTCCCTCGCTACCAAGGTACGACGGTACTTACCAAAGTTCCTCAATGAATAATTCAGTAGATTTCTAAGCTATGATGCTCTCCACGCCGTTGACATAAACCTTCTTGTACTCCTCACCTATCTAATTCAATATATATACTGTATATCAACTGACTTATATTTCTCCTTCTTGTATCTCCCCTGATGATGTGATCATTACACGAAAGTGCACTTGGGAACTTATTGTGTATCATTTCCCCGTGGACCAGAATATATATATATATATATATATATACATATGTATATATATATATAGGGTGGGAGCTTGGCCTGTGATGGAAGGCTTAAGGGCTTAAGCCGGTGGGAATATTATCAA
>JAYMFT010282386.1:0-10473 GCA_038088735.1 Panulirus argus | reverse complement strand
GTGTGTGTGTGTGTGTGTGTGTGTGTGTGTGTGTGTGTGTGTGTGTGTGTGTGTGTGTGTGTGTGTGTGTGTGCTTCCTGTGTGTTTGTATATTATTATTTGTTATGTGTGTTTCTACATGTGTGGTTTTAATGTATGCGTGTGTTTGTTTGTGGTTATGTGTATGTCAGTGTGTTCATGGTTATGTGTCTTTGTATGTGTGTGTGTGTGTGACTGTGTGTATGCAATATATTAGTGTTTGCGTATTCCTACATATTGTGTTGCATGAGTACATAAATCTGAGCATGTGCAGGAGTGTGTGTGTGTGTATGTTTGCATGAATATATCGTTGTGTTTATTTCTGCATATGTGTGCTTGCATATGCATGTTTGAATGTACGTGTGGGATAACACGCTTATGTATATATGTATATATGTTTGTGTGTGTATGTGTGTGTGTGTGTGTCTTTGTAAAACGTGGAGGCGTTTGAATTTCTTTGTGTTTGCCTGATATGAGCTCAAAGTCTAAATAAATGTGTAGATGAAGTTGGTTTTATCATGATTCAATTTTTTTTTCTTCGTCAAGGAACCGCCTTTCTTAAAGCTGCGCACCGCGGCTCTGAGAGAAAGGAGCTTTTTTTTTTTTCACTTTGGCTGTTAATTTCTCTTCATCATCCTTCCTCCTTTATTGCCTCTTTTGCGAGATAACATTAATCAAAAGCAGAAATTCTGGCGTTACTCTTGGCTGCTCCACGCAACACTGGCTATTTTTTTCCCCTTTTTTTTTTTGTATTTGGCTGCTTCTGGTCTTATAAGGCACTCATTCATACCCTGGTTCTCAAGAGCTGACTGCTTTTACTCTAAGGGAGATGGCATGGTCAAAAAGACAACGTAAATATGAAATCTTGCAGCGCGTTTTTTTTTCTTTTTTTTTACGTTGAACGCTGCAAACACGGACAAAAGTCCACGTCAAGGCCGGGCCTTAACTGAAATATAGAGTGGTTAATCAAAGGGGGAAAAAAAAATAGACATGGGAAAATATTTACGAATTTTGAAGGAAGTGAAAAACCTGTCTTTTATCATGTGTCTGGTCATAGTTATTGAGAAAGACATGACACAGTAAGGACTTCCAAAGTTAAGAGGTGTAGGGAAAGAAACAAGTCATCAGCATTGCACATAAAAAGGATATCAATTAGAATTCGTGTGAACTTTAGTTTCTGATATTCAGTTACCATCTAAGGATGAATGGAAAAGAATGTCTGAGGATATGGTTAAAGTACACAACATACATATATTCAAAGAAGCTGTATAGAATGTGGAAGAGGTGGTGCCCCAAGAGCGTAGATCCCCCCCAGTGCGGTGCTTGGTATTCACGCGTACATACATGTAAATAAGCACAGGCAATTATACTCAACGTTAGGGCAAGACAACTTTTTTTTTTTTTCTACGTTGGAGGCTCCAGTCAAGGCAGAGATTTCTAAAGCTGCGAGGTTTAGGGAAAGAAACAGTTATCAAAACAGCCCACCCTTGAGTTACCAACGGCCACACTTAGGTGAACACATGAGAAGATGATAAATGCTCTGAGCCATATAATGATTTCCAGGAACACGCGACACCCAACACTAGCCAATACATAGAAGAACCACACGGGGAGACCTGAGTTCACCAGTGTAAAAACTGAACTTTATGTCCAAGCTTTTGAGAGAGCGGTCACCACCAACGAGAGATGACTCATCTGAATTTTTCTCATACAGTTCGTAGACACTGTCTTGTTCTACCTGTGTGGCCAGAGACCTCCCAGGGATTAGCTTACAACTTAATGGACCGGGAGGAGCCACAGACACCAGCCTGCCACACATTCGGAGCTGCCAATGTCAGTACAAATGTCAGGCGGAATCCCTCGTGTGAGGTGTGATTTGTTGACCTTTTGAAAGCCAAGCTCGCGTAGTTGCTGACTTCTCGACACATATTGGTCCACGGTCATCACATCATCGTTGAATTTGTACTTTTCTTAGAATGTTCAACACTTTAGCTTCTTTCGAAACTGATTGAACTTGCGCCTTCTACAGGCATTAAGCTATTAGTTATATGTAAAGTTGATATTATTTGCTTTACTTAGACTATAAGATCATCAATGATACTGTAATACACATTGTTTATCTATGTTCATTTTCCTCTGACTTCATCTCACAATACAACACAACCTCACTGCCAACCTTGACCAAAATCTTGCTTTCTATGCAGCACAGTAAGCAATACCCGTATATCTGTGTAGTGTGGACCAATCAAAAACCTTTAAATTTTCACGATACTACGCAACATTCAGGCACAGTTTGCATAACAGACGACAGCCCTCTTGTGAAACCCATGGATACTACAGATGACACTTCGCTCTCTAACAGTTCTCAAAAGTAAATTGGCAGTTTCGCCCGCTACTGCAGACTCTAGGAACTAGCCAGAAGTTTTGGCATTAAAAAAGAAATAGTATCTCTAATCAAAGGTTACATATCCCAGGAGTCCTGACTGGTTTAGCATTGTTGGCAGACTTTAGTATTACGACCAGCTTGCGTCAGATCTCTCCTGTAAGTGATGGCACATCCCAAACATGTCGGTTGGCTGTGTGACTGTTTTCAGTACATGGGGATGTTGGTACATCTCACTGCTAAAGGGATATTTCACTGGTTTCAGCATCCCCGAAATGCAGTGCTGTGATTGCCGTTAATGTTGACAACTTTGATATGGTGCTTCCCTGTGCTATTGGCATCTCCTAGTTGTACTTACGTCCCTCACTGATGCTGACAGTTCCCAGTGGTGATGGAAGCTGTCGTCAGTGTCGGAAGCTGTCAAGTTATCCTGGGGCAGTTCTCGTTGGTGTTCGCATCTCACAGTGGCGTTGGCAGCTGCCAGTGATGCTGGAAGCTCTCTGTTGTGCTAGCACATCCCAGCATTGATGGCATCTCTTTCAGCAATCCTTGCAACTCTTAGTGACTGTCAATCTTCAGTGGCGCTGCACGCTTCCAACAGTGCTGGAAAAAGTTCTTAGTTACTCTGGAAGTTCCACTGTGGCGTCACCCGCTGGTTGACAGTAAGCGCGCCTCTGGTGTGAGGATTTACCCACCCATCACTCAAACATAAATCATTTGCGCTAGTCAAGCGCTGCAAGGTCTCGTTGCATGACAAACGCACATAACAGAAGAGCAACACAAGAAATGCCGGCGACTCCTCTGAACTCCGTACCGCTCGGCTCAATTTATCTCGCGTATTGGAGAATTCAGAGTCCAGATTTTCTCATCACTATCCATTCTTCTTTTCCCTTTTCTTGAAAAACTTTTAAAGTTTACAATTTACCTCCCGCGATGTGGACTCCTCCGACGTATTTCCTCCGTCCGGTATTTCGATTCCGTCACCTCGGTCGTACGTCTGTCGGTATTCACCCTCCCTCTCTGATCCCCTGGTGTGTTGTCGCTCTCCTACTTCTGGTTTTCTCATCGTCTGTTCCTCCTCGCACGCCTGTCAGTTTTACGTATCTCTCATTACCTTGTCTCTTTTCGTCTCCTCATTATCAACTCTCATCCTCCTCAACCCATCATCTTTTTAAAAGTAATTCTTCACGTCATCCCATCTCTGTACCTGTTACCCTCCACTTTTCTTATTTCATCGTCCGTCTCTTCTTCCCAGTCGTGCGAGCAATTACTCACTCAAATAAGCTTTATCGCTCTCATCTCTTCTGAGGCAATTCTCTGCCTTCATTCTTCCGATAAACTGTCGTCTGTTTAAAGTGGTTTTCTACACCCAAGTGTAAACCCTGTTATTATCAATTATTATTGTTATCATTATTATCATTATTATTATTATTATTATTATTATTATTATTATTATCATTATTGTTATTACATTTATATCATAATTATTATTATCATTATAATCATTACTAGTAACAGTAGTAGTAGTAGCAGCAGCAGCAGCAGTAGTAGAAGTAGCTATAGTAGTGGTACTAGGAGTGCTATCGAAATTACTGTTTATAATTCTTACTGTTACGGGATCGGGTCCTCCTGGGTTCGAATGCTGGAGACGGCAGTCGATTTACGCTCCATCCAGTTGCACATCCTCCCCTCGGAGCTGGTCGATAAATGGGCACCTGGCTTAGGCTGGTGTGTGTGTGTGTGTGTGTGTGTGTGTGTGTGTGTGTGTGTGTGTGTGTGTGTGTCTGGATACATACATATATAGGAATAAAACTTGATACATATATATTCCTACAAGGTTAAGAGACTGGGCAACACGAGTGTTATAGTATCTCCCCGTAACACAAATAACAGTTACAAATATTAAGCACACACACACACACACCCACACACAGAATGGGAATAACAATACCTTCACCTTTCTGTCCTAGGGATCCCTCCTAAGGGAAATCAACCCACGTCCACCGCGTGAGACCATAGGTCGAGTGTGTGTGATATTGTGTATATGTCTAAGTGAGGTGAGTACAGTTTTCAGAGTCGTCAGTATGGATTGCGTCATTGGGTTGACAGATCTTGAGATATGCTGAACCTGTGTCTATAATGACATGGAGATGGGTATATGCCTAAGCGTAGACGAGAAAGTGTAACTCATATACGTCTAGGAAATGTGGTTTCAAATGGCTGGTGGAGAGGCGTTTAAGACTTTTTTTTTTGTGGGAGGAGGGGAGGAAGGAGGCGACTGTTTATTGCATATCGGGTCATTTCGATGTATATGCTTTGTCGCGTTTTTTTTGGAGGGGTCAAAGGATCGGTGAGTGCACACTGTTGAAGTGTTGTGAAGCGTGGGTAAGCTTTTTGTTTCTAATTGGGGGTTGGTGGACGGTTATGATGTGGCTTGAATGGGAGGCGTATAAATACTGTTGCAAAGAATTTGGAGCTTTGCGTATTGAGGTGGAACTGTATTTGTAGAATCATTGTTTCATTGTGTAGGTGTTGAATGTGCGTGGTTGCTTGGCAGCCAGTAACTGCTTTGTGTAATATATTTTTCTTTTTTTGGCTTGCAGCTTTTTTATATTTACATTTGAGAGGGTGGATGGTCAGGCGGATGAGGCGTAGACTCGGCTGGAGTGGATGAATTGTTTGTGGAGGATGCTAGGGGATTATTTCTCTTGTCCAAATCTTGGTGCCAGTTAGTGTTGTCGGGGCATCTGATCTGTTGCTTTCGCGGTAATTTCTGTTGTGGGGAGCGAATGTTGTGTGTGTCGTATGTGACGTCCAGAGCAGTCGGTGTTTCGTCGTGTGGGAGCAAAACAAGGTAACTTGAGGGTGTAGGTTGGATTCGTCTCTCTCGGGTCAAAAGTGTGGCTAAAGACCTCTGTGGAGATGCAGCCGTTCTTTAAAGAGTGAGTCACTGTTCCAATTGTATGCATGCAGGGCTGCATGTTTCAAAGTTGCTACTGTGACGTCAGGATGCTTTAACGTTGCTGTGAGGTCGTCTGCATATGAGAATAACTTCATACTTTGGTCTCCGGGACATGATGGGAGCTCATGTAGTAAGAGATTAAAAAGAAGGATGGGGGAAGAACTGCTTCTTGGGGAACTCACCTGTAGGACTCAAGGTTCTAAGAGGTCGTGCCTTTGTCAGCGAGTCTGGCTTGGCTGCCACCTATGAACTTGGCCAAACTCTCCCCCAAAATGCAGTCTCACACTTCATCATCTCCAACTAATCCAGCAAAAAGCAGATACCACGGCGACAGAGAAAGAAATATAACCAAAACATCTTCCCACAAGTTACAACAACTTATAGATCAAAGAAACCAGCTCAAGAAAATCACTCACTACGATGGAAATCAGGGAACAGATCCAAACTCTAAATAACCCCACCACTGTCTTTACTACTGAAAGGCATACTGCAAACCGGCACTCCTTCCTCAACACAATTCCCGCAACAGCCAAAACACATACACAATGAAATAGCCCGACGAGAACTAAACAACTGCACTCCCAACACAGTCCTAGATTCCACCCTGCAAGACATACACTCACCAGAAGCCACACTCCCTAGACACACACACGAATCTCATTTTCCCGCCTATGCCCTGGACATCACCCATTCCTACAACACACTACAACAAACATCACGCCATCATATCCTCGGGCCCTTCATGCCTACGATACAGCTACCTCAACGAAGACACCGTACACTTACTACTCAGTTACCCAGCACTCTCTCCGCACACAGACTCTCATACAACGCCATTACACTTTATGACTTATGGTCCCACCCAGTGGACGTGGCTTGCTTACTGAGCGCTGCAGCAGCCCCTTAAAGATAAGGATGGACTTCCCGAGGCATGAAGAAATTACGCATGCAGATGAGTACTGGGGTTCATCAACACGTACATGTAAATATGACAAAATTCCCTCATACTTCATGGCAAAGAAAATGGTACAAGAGTTTATTCAAATAAGAAGAAAGAAAAATGTTTTCCCCATAACCATTCTTTCTATGAAAATGACAACTTTATACAGAGATGCAATCATCATTTACGTAATCTAACCGTGGCTGAATGAGTCCTAATAGACGACAAATCTCCTTAAAAATACACCTAAAAACTCCTATAGTTTGCTTCGCGTCAGTTTTCTTTGAGCTAGCCAACTGTCCACACGCCATGCAGGACAGCAATGCAACGGGATATGTCCGTGTTATAACAGCGAGTTACCATCACCATAAATGATTCATGCTATGCAAAAGGTCATATATCGGTGACTGTGTGCTTGTTATATTTGCTGAGCCAGAAATATTGTTCGCTGGCAGGGGGGCGCTAACTGGCAGCGTAAACCCCCGAGCCCCGAACGCTGCCACTGTTCGCTCGCTGTGGACCATTTCCGGTAAATCTTCGTGGTTCCTGCATGCATGCAAACGGGTATTACATGAAACTAGGTCGCTGCTTTCTGGGTTTCTGCTTTCCCTCGAATTCTCTTATTTTCTGCCTTGTGTTTATACCTTCATTCTCTTTCTCTCTCTCTCTGACACTCACCCGACACTTGACAACACGTAACTCGCGTGACTCGTTCTTCGCAAACCTACATCTTCCTGCGGTGAGCACTACGTTCTAGCACTGTCTCTTCGCAAAATCTCGCCGTAAGCACTCGTACATGAGTACTCTGTATCTGTGTACTTTACAGGGCAATGTCCAACCTAATACTTTGTACTGATCACTAAATACAGCTGAGGATCCAAGACATCATATATTTACAGACAGACAATGATCTGAGGGTAACAAATCAACATTTTTATCATAATGCTATTTTCTGCTGTACTTTTTCGCTGTCGCGCAAATGACGCCA
The DNA here is from genome assembly GCA_038088735.1 of Panulirus argus. NCBI lineage: Eukaryota > Metazoa > Arthropoda > Malacostraca > Decapoda > Palinuridae > Panulirus > Panulirus argus. Next base: position 3,182 of record JAYMFT010282386.1, on the reverse strand, counting down.
TCCATTCAGGAACAGAAGCTGTGGTTTATAGAGTTACAAACTGATGGAATAGTTGGTCCCAGGCTGTGGACATTCTCACGTGGAAGCGATGCATTCTTTAGCGAGTTATGTGAAAGAAAAGGGTGTAAAAAGCGGAATTTTTGATGATGACTACATATAGCACATGAATAATGACGACCAACTGCAAATGAAATATCCACAGGTCTTAATGTTTCTTGTGCCGTGTGCCAAGGAGATAAATGTGTTGGATAAACGAATTTAGTCATGATAAAGTGGTACTATATAAAAATGAAGCAAACGCAGTGCAAACCTAGAAGTTAACTAGTGATAGATCGTCCCACTCCATACCATTGGATTCGTATGTATTATCCAAACCTTCGCCTTGGGTGATCACATAACTCGCCGATCCTAAAATTCAGTTCCCGTATTATCGTCAGTCGCGTTGTTAGTCGATCATTCAAGTCGTTTCTCATGCAACTTCTTGATAATGCAGCAAGTTGACTATGTAATTCATTTATCAAGTACCTCGTCGACCCTTGTGGTTTGCCAGTCGCGTTAACTCATGAACGACATTTTGCTAGTTAGTCGAGTACTTCCTCAAGTTCCTTGACTGTACCTCGTCGATGTGGGATTCTTATTTGCTCGCTCAAACAAATAGTAGTACTTAAAGCGTAAAAGTTTTCTTATTTTGTCGTGATGGACATCAAAGCAAATTCCACTAGTTGTATGACCTTCTCGCTGTGAAGAAAGCACAAGTATTTGAGGGTGATTTTTCTTTGTATGTGATTAAGAAACGTTTGTTTTCAATTCGGACCAGTGCAGTACCTCCGAATGGGGAGGCAGGAGCCTACTTAATTGTGCCAAAACAATTTCGCCCTACAACTCTCTCTCAGTCACTCGTTTTCCTCTGTTCAGTTTCGAAGCACCACAATTCAATCACGTAATGACATAAACATGTCAGTCATTACGTTATCCACCACCGTGTTTCGGAAATTCAATGTAATCAACACCACAAAATCTGCTTCACAACAGGCAAGGCTACTGCTTAGGTGACAGTCTTTTTTATTGTAAGCAGCTGTTTCATATTTACAGGTGATGCATTCGCCCTTGTATGGAGTACTGCTCATATATCTTGAGTGGTTCTTCCTCCACCTCTGTAATAGAATTCAGTGGCTTGAACCCGAGACGTACATCTCGCTGCTGCTTCCTACAGTTTGTGTGTGGAGACCGACCACTCGAAGACTGACCTTTATAATGACCTCCTTATCCCCTGAAACAGCTTAAGCTGTTGGATTCTCTTCCTCTTTATATCTTTTTATTGCAGTCCCAATCATTTTTCCACCTTTAAGAGTCAGGTCTTACATACCTGCGGAGCCCTGACTAATTTCTACCTTCTTTCTTCCTCACTTCACTCCTTTCATCGGAGATGACCCTTGCCTGGGGCATGTCTTTGCCCGTGCCATATCGGTCACGCTAAAAGGAAAACGTATCTAGAATACAACAATACATATCATTCTATGAACGTCGTACTTTAGCGTTCAGTTTGTCACCACTGTTCATGCATTTTGTTTCATCCTCGCATTTGGTCTCGCGCAAATTATTGCACCTGAACAGCTCCACGACAGCGGATACCAACGTCCTCTTGTCAGAAAAAAAAGAGATAAGAGACAGTAACCGTATCAGTCACACGCACCAAACTGTAGGCTCTGTGTAATTCATTCCTACCCTGGCATATGTCGTCTTAGTTCCTTTGAGGCATCTCCTAACCTCGAGTACTTTCCTTTTTACCCCTATTCGGATACACGTATAGCAGCACGCAGGCTCAGAACTGATCTCATAGTCATACTGGAGGTTCATTAGCAGTCGATACATCCATGTTTCCTGGAGAGAGAGAACCACCGTGAGGCAGATACCTGAGGTTTCCTCGTTCCGGGTAAAGCTTATACTCAACATTACTGGAATCCAGTAAAGCTGTGTGTGGTTAAGACCCTTATCCATAAGGGCACCATCCTGGCTGGGGCTTAATACAAGGATCTGGAATTCTAGAAACAGTTTTGTGACTTTACCGTCATAACCTGCCGAGGATGTGACAACATTTAAGTGAGATCGCTCCGAATATTCTTCGCTTTCATTTTCATTACGTAATTCGTTCGTTACCAGCACCATAGCATAGTGGATTACATCTCTTAACATCCCAATAAACACTAATATAATGTATATGTGTTTATCAAACAACCATTATACTTTCCTTCTTCATTTCTCCATAATTCACCACCATCTGTGAACACCATTTTTATCTGCAGACTTTGGAAAAAAAAAAAATTCACTCACTCTGATGTCTCATGAGTCAAAGCCTACGAGCTTATTCAGGACATCATTCCACTTTCTCCACTCAACATGTAAGAAGACACTCCACAGATATATATACCTATGATATATACTTCAAGAAATTACTCACGCTAAAAGAAGACATTATACAGACTTGGGACTGTCCTCAGTTTAAATCATCATTCTCTGTACAGCTTTACATAAACCTCTTTATTGTATCTCAAGTATTCTCTCAAGGTTGAAGCCAATGTGTGGAGCTTGGCTCTCCTAAGAGATCTGAACCAGAATGATCTAAGCTATTTCACGCCTTTCCAAATAACGTCCCTCTTATCCCATTCCACGAGCCAGAATACTCAAGGAAGTGGCACAAGAAATACCACTACTGCTTTGTACTGGGAAACCGTTCCTATGTACACGGCTCATCTGAAGATTCAACGTCAACACTTCACCAGGTTTACAGATATATTTACGATTCAAACAAATTGAAAATATATCATTCCTAGTGCATCACGTATTTGTGTATATCACACATGTATTATGAACTCATACTTCCTTATTTACTTTATGACATAAAAGGTGTATTTTGAGATGAAACTTTAATCTCCGGTTTAGATTACTAAAAATGAAAGGCTGTTTCATAATGCTGCCTCGTATTTCATACGACCAGGGAGTCTCTTAAAGTCTCCCAAAAATTGCCTATAAATATTTTGTGTCCTGGAGGCTCTGGGAACGAAAAGGTTTAACGGACCATTTCTATTTTCATCAGTAATGACTTTTGTTTATATATATATATATATATATATATATATATATATATATATATATATATTCACCACACTGGAAAAAGAAAAGAA
>JAYMFT010282375.1:0-10473 GCA_038088735.1 Panulirus argus | reverse complement strand
ATAAGTTTGTTGAGTATTCCTGGAAAATTGTATGGGAGGGTATTGATGGAGAGAGTGAAGGCATGTACAGAACATCATATTGGGGAGGAGCACTGTGGTTTTAGAAGTGGTAGAGGATGTGTGGATCAAGTGTTTGCTTTGAAGAATGTATGTGAGAAATACAGAAAAAACAGATGGATTTCTACGTAGAATTTATGGATGTAAAGAAAGCCTATTATAGGGTTGATAGAGATGCTTTATGGAAGGTCGTAAGAATATATGATGAGGGAGGTAAGCTGTCAGAAGCAGTGAGAAGTTTTTATCAAGAATGTAGGGCATGTGTACAAGTAGAATAGGAGGAGAGTGGTTGGTTCCCAGTGAAGGTTGGTCTACGGCAGGAGTGTGTGATGTCCACATGGGTGTTTAATTTGTTTATGCGATGGGGTGGTAAGGGAGGTAAATGTAAGAGTTTTGGAGAGAGAGGCAAGTATGCAGTCTGTTGGGAAGGAGAGGGCCTGGGAAGTGAGTCAACTGACGATACAGCACTGGTGGCTGGTTAGAAGGAGACGCTGCAGAAGTCGGTGACTGAGTTCAGAAAAGGTGAGAAAAGAGAAAGTTGAGAGTAAACATGAAAAAGAGCAAGGTTATAAGGTTCAGCAGGATTGAGGGACAAGTTAGTTGGGATGTGAGTTTGAATGGAGAAAAATTGGAGGTAGTTAAGTGTTTTAGATATTTGGGAGTGGACTTGGCAGCAAATGGAACCATATATGTGTGTAATGAAAATTGTATATGCAAAGAGTAGTAAAATATCTTTTATCTTGATGTTTTCTCTTACTCTTCTAGAAGGATATTTGCACACTGAGTTCAGTGTCTATTTCAAGGCCACATGGCAAGCCTAGATGACTGCCGAGATGGCAGTATACGATAATCTCTCCCCAAAGTCAGTTAACCTCCAGCCATGACAGTGACAGTACGTTTTCATAAGTTTTCTTGAGAGGGGAGTGAGCAGCATTTAGCTTGATTTGCAGATGATGACCCTGATGTACTGTATGACAATGATGATCTGTCTTCAATCATGTGGTGAGTGATTTTATGGACTCTGACTCTACCAACATTGAAAACTGAATAAGATGTGGCAGAAAAAGGTGTTTCTAGCAAAATTAGAAACACTGTTGCCAGCACCTGACAATACTGCATCTGAATGGTGTAGCTGATAATTTTAGAATACTTAAAAATTTTGCTGTTATAAAAATTTAATCAATGAATCAAAGTGAGTATACAAAGAAAAGATTTATCATATACAATAGAAAATAATAATCATCAAAAAGACTTCAGTTTTTGTAAAATAAACAACATGAAGTGCGAAAGACACTCACGTTTTACCTCAGCACTTTTTAGTGTGTTGTGCGGAAACATCTACAAAAATTCCACACATTATCAGAATGAAATTAGTTGATGAAATACACTTCTGAAGTGATCTTTCTTTTATTGTTATATGAACATTTTTGAAACTGTAAGGTTAAGTAAATTTTTTAAAAACTTGAAAAACTACACATTATTGGAGCAAAATTAGTAAATGAAATACACTTTTGAAGTGATCTTTCTTTCACTGTTATATGAATATCTTCGAAATTGTAAGATCAAGTAACAAAACAACTTGAAAAAATCAAAAGCCACAAGGTTAGAAAGGAAATCTAAGTCAAGAGATAATGGTTTAACTTCAAAATCATACAATACATATATCTGACTGCTTCAATATCTGAATCAACAGCCTACTTTCAACAGTTTCATAATCTTTTAATTAGCTTCTACCTTATATGATTATTAAAGTTATCAAGAGTAATTACTGCCATAGGTAGAAGTTTTGCATGTCTCCATCCTGATTTTTGGAAATCTAGTTAACGTGATGCCAAAATCATGCAAAGGAGTTCTGTAAGCAGTGGATTTTCAAGGATGTATCATGCTTCAATTTTACGAACTTCATTATGAAGTACAGTGTAACGTGATTCACAATGATATGTTGTCCTAAAAATTTCAAAAATGTGACACACTAGTCTCTTAAATCAATGATACTTCCCCACACTAGTCTTCTTGAGGTGAGGAGACTTTGTTTCTGGCAATTGCTTCCAGAACTCAACTGTACGTTTGAATCTATTCATTATCTTTACAACTTGGTCTTCATGGAATTACAAAAGTTACATTTCTACAATGTTCTATAAGCATGGGTTTGAAAATCAGGTAATGACTGTTGATCACAAAAATAAAGAAAAGGAGAAGCAGGATCTCACCTTCTGCAAGTCATCAAATCTGAACTGAAACTCATATAGAGCAGTCCTTGCAATTTATCTCTCTATTCCTTGAGATTCTAATTTATATTTCAATTTCAGGAAATATGTTTATCCTACTTTTCAGATGGAAAAAGTGTTCAAAGACTCCTGACAACAGAGCTCTCTGCAAAAGCTTTACATTATTCTGAAAATTGAAAACTGTTTGAGAAAAGTCAGGCATAATCTCATTCTTCTCCATAAGTGCTAGCTTATAAAGTTTGTAAAGATGCACAACACTACTTTGAGGGACAAGATAGTTCAGGTGTGTTGGGGTATAAATTGAGAAAAAATGGAGGAAATGAAGTGTTTTCAATATCTGGTACTGTACATAGCAGCAAATGAAACCATGGAAGCAGAAGTGAGTCATAGGGTGGATGAGGGGTTGAATATTCTGGCAGCACTGAAGAATGTGTGGAAAGATTATTATCTGGGAGAAAAAATGAGTTTGTTTGAAGGTATAATAGTCCCAATAGTATCATATGGATGCAAGGCATGGGCTATAAATAAGGCTGCATGGAGGAGGGCGGATGCACTGGAAATGACATGTTTAAGGACAATATGTGGTGTGAGGTGGTTTCATCAAGTAAGTATTTAGAGGGTAAGAAAGAGGTGTGGAAATAAAAAAAGTGTGGTTAAGAGAGCTGAAGAGAGTGTGCTGAAATAGTTTGGACATATGGAGAGAATGAGTGAGGAATGGTTGACAAAGAGTATATATGCATAAGAGGTAGACGAAACAAGGAGAATGGGGAAACCAAATTGGAGAGGGAAGGATGAAGTGAAAAAGATTTTGAATGATCGGAGCCTGACTTACTGAAGGTTGAAAGGCATGCATGGGATAGAGGTAATTGGAATGATCTGGTACACAGAGGTTGACGTGCTGTCAATGGACTGAACTAAGGGTGAAGTGTCCAAGGTAAGCCAAGGAAAGGTCTGTAGGGCCTGGAAGTGGATAAGGAGCTGTGGTTTTGGTGCATTACACATGACAGCTACAGAATGATTGTGAGCAGAAGTGGTCTTTCTTCATCAGTTCCTGGTGCTACCTTGCTAATGTGGGAAATGGCAATCAAGTATGAAAAAAAGAGAAAAAAGAAGTAAGTTAACAAAATATTTCATTACAAATGTAATTATTTTTACACACATTGACATATTCTTAACTGTTAAAGCAAATGCTCAGCTTGAATATACTTGGTATAATGGAGAAAGAGATTAAACAGTTCATTTCTTTTTCAGTATTTTCCCTTCAGAATGGACAATTATGTTAGAATATGTTTGCTATGAATTAGACAACTATATTCTATAAATTCACTTATACTCACTCACCCCAACTCACATTTGCAGTTTTTCAACCTCTGCACCTTCCTTTTAAACTCATGCCACTTTCATACATCCCCCAATCATTTGCACTCCTTTTTTGTAAGAAAAGCCCAAAAACCTCTCTTTTCTCTTTCACTAGCAACTTTACTTCTTCATCCTACCACTTACTACCCTTTCCAATCTATCCACCTCCCACCTTTCCCATGCCACATGCATTTCTTGCACATACCAGCACAACTCCCCTAAACAACTCTCATTCCTAATCCATTCCCTTTGTTTCATTTACTTTCACCTTTTGCTATTCTAAACTCAATCTCCCCTGATGTTTCTTCACACAAGTCTGTTTTCCAAGCTCCCTTGAAACATCAGTGAAGGAAGCAAGAGTGGAAGTGGTAACAGTGAGGAGGAAATGGAGTATTTTGATGGACTGCTGAACATGTTTGATGACAAGGTGTCAGATGATGACTGGGGTAGTATGGAAAGAGAGACAGTCATGGAGGGTGGTTTGGGGAAGGGAGAAAAGTTCATGAAAGACTCACATCAGATGAAATGTGGCAAGGTAGCTGCAGTGCATGGTATTGCAGCTAAGTTTATCGAAAAAAGGGAAGAGGGTGACTATGTTGCTTATTGGTTAGTTAGGATTTTCAAAGTATGTATGGATCATGGTGAGGTGCCTGAGGATTGGTGGAATGCATGTATAGTGCCACCGTATAAAGGGAAAGAGGATAAAGTGAGCGTTCAAACTCTGCAGGTATAAGTTTGTTGAGTGTATCTGATAAGTTGCATAGGAGGGCAGTGATTGAGACAGTGAGGGAATGTACACAGTATCAGAATGGGGAAGAGCAGTGTGGTTTCAAAAGTGGCAGAGGATGTGTGGATCAGGTGTTTGCTTTCAAGAATGTGTGTGAGAAATTCTTACAGAAACAAATGGATTTGTATGTGGCATTTTTGGATCTGAAGAAAGCATATGATGACGTTGATTGAGATACCTAGTTGATGGTCTTATGAATATAAGGTGTGGGAAGATAGATGCTAGAAGCATTGAAAAGTTTTAATCAAGGGTGTAAGGCAGTGTGGTTTCAGAAGTGGCAGAGGATGTGTGGATCAGGTGTTTGCTTTCAAGAATGTGTGTGAGAAATGCTTACAGAAACAAATGGATTTGTAAGTGGCATTTTTGGATCTGAAGAAAGCATATGATGAGGTTGATAGAAATACCTTGTTTAAGGTCTTATGAATATAAGGTGTGGGAGGATAGATGCTAGAAGCATTGAAAAGTTTTAATCAAGGGTGTAAGGCAAGGGTGTACTGTTAGGAAGAAAGGAGTGTAAATGGTTTAATGTTAAGGTTAGCCTGAGGCAGGGGTGTATGATGTCACCATGGTTGTTAAATTTGTTTAGAGATGGGTGGTGAGGGAGGTAAATGCAAGTCCTGGAGGGAAGGGCGAGTATGCAGTCTGTTGGGATGAGAGAGCTTGGGTAGTGTCACTTGTTGTTCGCTGACGACACAGCACTGGTGACAGATTCAATTGAGAAACTGCAAAAGTTGGTGACTGAATTTGTTAGTGTGTGTGAAAGGAGAAAGCTGAGAGTAAATGTGAATAAAAGCAAGGTTATAAGGTTAAGCAGGGCTGAGATACAGATTAGTTGGGGTGTGAATCTAAATGGAGAAAAACTGGAGGAAATTAAGTGTTTTAGATAACTGGGAGTGGACATCAGTGAATGGAACTGTGGAAGCGAAAACGAGTCACAGGGTTGGGGAGAGGGTGAAGGTTCTGGGAGTGCTGAAGAATGAATGGAAACAGAGATACTTACTTGGAAGGGCAAAAATAGGTATCTTTAAGGTTTAGTAGTCCTAATAATATCATATGAATGCAAGGCATGGGCTACAGATAAGGCTGTGCAGAGGAGGGTTGATGTGTTAGAAATGAAATATTTGCAGACTATATGTGGTGTGAGGTGGCTGATCAAGTAAGTAATGAAAGAGTAAAAGAGATGTGTGGTAATAAAAACAGCATGGTTGAGAGCTGAAGAGAGTGTGTTGAAATAGGTTGGACATATGGAAAGAAATAGTGAGGAAAGGTTGACAAAGACGATAAGTCAAAAGGGAAACCAAATTGGATATAGAAGGATGGAGTGAAAAAGGTTTTGAGCAACTGGGGCCTGAATATTAAGAAGGGTGAAAGGTGTACATGGGATGGAGTGATCTGAAATGATGTGTTAAACAGGGGTCAACGTGCTGTCAAAGGACTGAACCAGGGCATGTGAAGCGTCTGGGGTAAACCACGAAAGGTCTGTTGGGCCTGGTTGTGGACAGGAAGCTGTAGTTTTGGTGCATCACTTATGACAGCTAAAGACTGGATGTAAGCGACTGTGGTGTTTTTTGTCTGTTCCTGGCACTACCTCGCTAATGCAGGAAACAGCAATCAGGTACGGAAAGAAATCATTAATAATATAAGCTTGCATTTTTGGACTCTACTGTGTGCTAAAGCTTCAGAATCCTTGGAAATGTTGACTACCTATACTCCAGAAAAATCATTAGTCCAGTAACTGTATGGTCCCAACCATTCTGAACTAAAGACTTTCAATGTACCTAACTTCTGCAGAAAACTATATTTTTATTCCTCAAACACATCAGTTTTCTTCACTCTGCAAAAAACAAACATTGCACCTACCTCTAATGAATGGCGTTGCAAAGTGAGGGCATCACGGTAAATCTGGGAGTCTGGTTCATTGTAACGACAAGCATTCTGGAACATGAGGGTCAAATCAGCCATGATGTCATCAAGGGTGATGTAAGCTCCATTCTTACACTTGTGGAGAATCCGATCAAGATCAATTGGTTGCTTTATTACCTGAAATGATAAAAGAAAACAACACTTATTACGATGGAGAAGCTCATACATATTTCTCATGCACAATTCCATGAAAGCAATGTATGTGTGAATAAATGGTGGTATTAATGAGTGGTCTTAGGTGTGTGGTGTGGGAGACTGGTAACTGAAGGTTGCATGATGGCACACAGAGGGCATGTGATAAGGAAGGAGCACTGTGGCTTTAGGAAGGGTAGAGGATGAAGGATGTGTGGATCATGCATTTGCTTTCAAGAGTTTTTGTGAAAAATACCTAGAGAATGTGAGTAAACTGTATGAAGCATTTAAGAATCTGAAAAAAGCAAATGCTGAGGAAGAGAGAGAAGCCTCATAGAAAGTGTTACAAATATATGGATTAAATGGAAAGTTCAGGTTCACAATGGAGTATTCTGTTGGGCTTGGCTTAGGATAGCAGGCTTTGATTTGGTTACATTTTGCATGACAGATAGAGAGTGGATGTGTGCAAATGAGGCCTTTGTTCGTTTATTCCTGATGCTATCTTGCCATGACATGACAGGCAGTTAGGTATACAAATGATATGCTTAGGATGCGCATGTGACCATGGTTGTTTAATCGCTTTATTGATGGGCCATCATGTGACATGAGAGTTAGGGAGTCTGTAGCATACTGCTGAACCATGTTACAAGAGAAGAGAAACTTAAACAATGAATGTATGAACAGCATGCTATTTCATTAGTTGAGTGAAAAGGTAAACTTAAAGGGAAGGTTCCTCTATAAAAGGTACATAATTTTCAATAAAACTTTGTTGACAGGGTACAGAGACCACTAAAAGCACTGAAATCAAAGAATGGGCTATGAATATGCATATATGAGTACACTGTCCACTCTAATATTCACAAGTATCACCATGAAAGAGTCTGTTAACTCTAAGGCCCCTAGTCCCCAGCATCATGAGGTGCTAAGAATCTCCGGGTTTCTGCATGACTCTACTGCCTATGAGAGACAAGGCCCTGGCAGTAGTAGTAACAGCACCTCCTATGACCTTTCCCTCTCTGTGAGACCTTCCTCTTTTTTCTATTCACTATGCCAACATTCGTGGTCTCTCCAATAACCTCTACTCAGCTGAACACCATCTGTCTAGTACCTCTCCAAATATCTTTCTTCTCTCTGAGACACAGTTGTTTAATGATGTTCTCACTAGTCCCATTTTCATATCTGACTATAACCTCCACTCGCGATTCCAGTTCAAAGATGGTATTTGTGCTTATTCCAACATAAACACACCTGTTGCATGACTAAAGGACTTTGAGTCTCTAAACTCTGATGTTACGTGGCTCAAAGTCTGTCTCCCTATTACCACATTTGTCCTCTGTTTCGCCTATTGCTCTCCTAATTCTACTAATTCTATATCCTTCTTCAACCATCTAAACTCCTGCCATTAGACTGTGACATCCTCTCACCCACAAGCCGAGATCCTCTACCTCAGGGATCTTAACATTCACCATAAGGAACGGTTGAATTCCATCCATACAGATAGTGAAAGGATCGAAGCCCTCACTTTCTACATTTTCACTGATTTAGAACAGATTATCTCCCATACTACCCATATACCTGACTGCTGTGACCACTCTCCTAATATTCTGGACTTGTTTTGCACCTCTATTCCATCTCAATGTAAATACACAATCTCACCCAGAGTTGATTCATCTGATCACACTCACATAAATGTATCTATTTCAACAGCACCTCCCCCTCTAGCAGCCCCTTCTAAGCATATACACTGGCACCTAAACAAAGCTGACTGGAATAACTTACGTAACTTCTTTCCTGACTTTCTTTGGGTGATTTACTGTCTCTTATGTGGCGATGTTTCTGTCTCCACCAAACCCATAGCAAAGATTATTCTTGTGGGAATGGAAGCATCTATCCCCTCTTCCTCCAAGACTACTTCTTCATCCAAATCCATGGTTCAACCATTCCCGTTCTGAAGCCATTCAGACAAGGGGTCAGGCATATCGGGCATGGAAAAACTCTCCTTCCCTGGCTACCATTCAGCTCTCGTCATCACCCGTAATCGCTGCAAACACGTTATCCGTGAGGAGAAACATTCCTTTATACAAAGGAAGAGCAATAACCTCTCCTCATCTTCCACTGATAGTTTTTTAGGTTTTTAGCAAACGGCATCTCTAACAACTCCAGCTGCTCTACCTTTGCTTCACTTTTCTGTCCTGACAGTACCATAGCTGTCTCTCCCACTGACAAAGCAACTCTCTTTGTTTCCCGTTACTCCTCTAACTCCACCTCGGATGACTTTAACATTCCCTCACCCTCTGAAGCTCCTCTTACTAATCCTATACCTCTTCCCATAATCTCTTTTCGGACTGTCTGAAAAGCACTTCTTTCTGTGGACACAAGCAAGGATTATGGTCCTGATGGCATCCATCCCCATGTACTGAAAGAGTGTGCCTCTGAACCTGTACCTGTGCTTGCTTGCCTACTCCATCTCTGTATAAAAACCGAAACTCTTCCTTCTCCTTGGAAACATGCTTTGATACATCCCATCCCTAAGAAGGGTAACTGTTCTGACCCCTCTAACTATAGTTCCTATTGCTCTGACATCTACCATTTCCAAAGTCTTTGAATCCCTCCCCAACTCCCCTAACCTTAAAAACCTTGAAACTTACAGTCTTCTCTCTGATCACCAGTATGGCTTCCATAAGGTGAGATCCACGGCTGATATTCTTTCCTATCTTACTAATGTCTGGTCATCATCCCTGAAGGACTCTGGGGAGTCATATGTAGTTGCTCTTGACATATCTAAGGCTTTTGACAGAGTGTGGCACTGGGGTCTTATCCCTAAGCTTCCCTCTTTTGGCTTCCCTCCCTCACTTTGCTCCTTCATATTTAGCTTTCTCTCCAGCCGATCTATCTCTGCAGTTGTTGATGGATCACCCTTCCCCCCCTTTTCTCCATCAACATCAGTATCCCTCAAGGTTCTGTCCTGTCCCCTACACTCTTTCTCCTTTTTTCCAATGATTTCCTCTCCTCCAAAAATAATCCAATGCACTCATACGAGGACGACTCAACACTGCATTCAACCACAACCTTCAATTCTGATCCCTCTTCTCTCATTCGATCTGCATCTCGCCTTGACACAGTTTCCTCAATAAACTCAGGCTTGGACAGGATATCTCAGTGTGGTACACAAAATCTTGTTAAGTTCAATGCCTCTGAGACCCAATTTCTACCCATCTCTTTACCAAAAACTCCTCGCAGTTCTCATCTCTCCTTTGATGGTTTTGTAATTCCACCTCTTGACTAAATGAACATACTTGGTATCACTATAACATCCACTCTTTCTTGGACACCCCAGAAACAGGGGGTCCTGTTTAGATATCGAAAATTCTCTTCTGAACAGTAGCTCTGTTTATACAAGGGGTTCATTCTTCCATGTATGGTGTACTGCTCTCATATTTAGGGTGGTTCTAGCTCTGTTTCCTTACTTGACAGAGTTGTTGTACACGATCCAGCTTATAAACTGTCCCAGACTAACTACTAAACTTGACCCCCTTGTCCTACACCACAATGTTGGTTCACTTTCCCTCTTCTATGGGTATTACTTTGGTTTTTGCTCCTGAGAGCTGGCTTCTTATGTGCCCACGCCACTAGCTCGACCATGCAATACTTGGCAAGCTGAAGCATCACATAATTATTGTGAAGCCATCGGCAACTCCAGGGTGGGCCATTTTGATACCTAATTCTTTTGCTATATGATAAAGCTTTGGAACTCTCTACTTTCCTATGTCTTTCCCATTCACTATGACCTGGCACATTTCAGAAAACAAGTCTTTCACTTTCTCAAAAATTCTTTCCCTTCTCTTTCTTTTCTTGTTTCATAATTCTCTCTATACTTCAATTAAGGCCCAGCCTTGATGTGGACTTTTGTTCATGGAAAAAAAAAAAAAAAAAAAAAAAAAAAAAAAAAAAAAAAAAAAACCAACCCCTATAAAAAAACAAAAAAAA
>JAYMFT010282364.1:0-10473 GCA_038088735.1 Panulirus argus | reverse complement strand
TGCAACAATGCAATTGCGAGACATTGTCAAGATAAAGACCATCCAGTAGATCTCGATAACCCAGTTATTCTTTATCCCTCTGGAGATTACTGTACTCGCAATACTGTTGAGGCGATCATCAGTGCTAATACTAAGAACTTCAATCTGTCCCCAGGTAACTTCAAACCCCATCTTATCATCAACCAAATCATTATGAGAGAATTTGTCCAGCCCCAGAGTAAAGCAGTCTCCTCCCGTGTTTGTTCCTGCCACAAAAAACTCGGAATTGAACACTCGAACTAAACAATCCCCGGCATTGGTGAGGCTAGTTTCTTCATCCACTTCGTCTCACTACACCATAAGCCTGTTGCTTCTCCTTCCGCTTTTTCCACCTAACCTGGGCTGCGCCCCGTTCCTAACCACTTGGAAACTATCCCTCCTATTCATTCAGTGTCGTCTCCAAGGTAACCATTCTAGTTTCTGGATTACTCTTCTACGCGAAGTCTGATGCTATGGCTATCAGTTGCTACAGGTTCCTTCACACACACAATTCCTGGTTACACTTAAGCTAGCTACCCTTTATTCGCTGATCTGTTTTGATAAATTTCTATAGTTTAAAAGAAAAGCAAAGAATGCATTCATCTTTGTCTCTAATTAGTAGGCATTAGGTGAAGTCACGATTGCATTGGAGGCGAGTGAAATGTTGAGCGCGAGGCATCCTGGGAAAGTTTCTTGACCTCACAAGCTATACTGTAGAGCAGCGAGCAGACTTGTCACTCCTCACGTTGAGTCAGGTGAGGACGGGTAGATCTAGCGAACGTATGAGGAAGAGGAGGTAGAGGAGGATGATGGGTGAGGGGATGGAGGTAGCGGAGAATGGTGAGTGAGGGGGTGAAGGGAGTGGAGCGTGACTGGACTGGGGTGTGACGGTACATGGGAAAGGCAGATAACGGGAGACCTGACCGTCTATGACGAGGTCATCACCTACAGAAAGGTAATGGGATTCTAAATCCCTAATCTATATAGATGGAGATGGATAGTAAAGCAGAAGGTTCCTCCCCTCCCACCATTCCCTCCGACACATCAACCGGCAGGAAAATGTCTGTGAAGGAACAATGAGTAGTGTACAGAGTGCATCCTGACAAATATGTTACAGCAAACGATGAATGGAAAACACATTCTGATCCGTCCCCAGATAGCCCCCAGATACTCTGGGGAAATACCTGAAACCAGTCAAGAAAAAGGTTAATCTCTGTGACCTCAATTGTCATTCTTGATTCACTGGTAAAATGATATTATTAAAGTTTATGTCTGGATATGACTGAAATGTGTATTACTAGACTTCGCCATGATCTGATGGTAGTTATTCCACTGCCCTATTAATGTACTCCTGACGTATCCTGAATGCTTCAATCAGGTCTCCTCGAAATTTGTACTTTTTTGGCAGAAATAAATTTCAGGTCACTGCGTCTTTCGTCATCAGGTGAAATTCTGTTGGGATTTCATACGGTTAAGAAGAGATGTTTAGTTATTGGGAGAAGCTTCGTAACCGAGGAGTTATTTGCTTTTGATAGTGTTTCTTTGACGATTTTTTTCTCAGGATACAACATTTGCCGAGTCAGAAATATTTGCTTAGAATACCTGAACATAATTTCACACACAGCTGGTAGGTAAATCATATGAGAATACTGATTACGATTCCCTTGAGGTAATGAAGAATATATAAACATATGAAACTACAAAGATACATGATTAATCCTACGTAACCTAGTTCGACAGTTTCTTCATTCACGCAGTGAACGCGTGAGCACTGATCTCTTTTGATATTTATTCTTCCTTTCCCAGAGACGGCCATTCCACCACAGAGATGGCCTTTATGGGTCATTTGTTGGCTTTACTCAGAGCGTCTCGCGCGAGGGGAGAGGCGAGAGTGAAGGGGAGGCAGCGGAGAGGGAAGAACGTGCGAGACTGAAAAAGAGAGAGTCAGAGTAGAGCCGATGGACGGTATAATAGCCAATATTCCTATCATTTACCATCTCACAAGGCAGCTGTGACAGGTCTAGCCAAACGTTAAGTATTTGGCCCAGTTTCCCTTGGGCTCCATGAACGGGGACATGGCCCTCTCTGGCAGGACTGCTGGGGCAACCAGTGGTGTCCATGGCCAGAGACATGGCCCTCACTGACAGGCCAACTGACTCTACCAGGAGGTGATATTTTACCCTGCTGGCCCACAGAACATATGGAAGGTCTTAACCTAATTCCTTGTATACTTTTCTGGGTCTCCTGACACCGTCACTCGCTCTCACACTTTATTTCTTTCTCCTCATTTCCATTCACTCTCTCTCTCTCTCTCTCTCTCTCTCTCTCTCTCTCTCTCTCTCTCTCTCTCAACAAACCACAGCCTCAGTCGCTAATTACACCCAGGAGAGAGTTGTAGTCTGTACGCCAGCGGCCAGCTAGTGACAAAGACAGACTGGCATCCCTACTCCCTTCCCCTATTTTTAATTGGGTGGTTAGGATGGGAGAGGAAGGGCGTAGACAGGGGGAAGGCATGGAGGAGAAAGCGAGAAAATGGATCATGGTGTTGGTTGTCCTGAAATTCTGGATGGTTTGATGAATGCGTAATGTTGCTGCCATATGTAGATACTCCCGGTGTGTGTGTGTGTGTGTGTGTGTGTGTGTGTGTGTGTGTGTATATGTGTGTGTGTGTGTGTGTATATGTGTGTGTATATGTGTGTGTGTATGTGTGTGTATATGTATGTGTGTGTGTGTGTATGTGTGTATATGTGTGTGTGTGTATGTGTGTGTATATGTGTGTGTGTATGTGTGTGTTTATATGTATGTGTGTGTGTGTGTGTGTGTGTGTGTGTGTAGTTAAATGACAGCGATGGGCGTGATCCATGTGTTTACTGATAACCACGAGTAAAGATAAATTGTGAAAGTTCCCGGGCGCTTTCGTGTATTACATCTTCAGGGGGAAAATGAAGACTGAGGAAAGATCATTGTACAGTCGTAACAAATGTGAAGAGCTAAAATGTGCCATTTCCGGTCACATGCATGCGGCTTGTGGTAGCCGTTTTTATCACAGCACCTGTCATAAAATTTCATTACCAGGTCAAGACAGATCAAACTCTTTGCAAATTTTACCTACGACGAAACTATCCAGTTGATAGAGACCTTCACTAAAATTCATGTAACAATTCCTTGTGTGCTTTATAAGAGAAGATTCAATGATATTTCTCTATATCAGAGAGTTACAAGTTCTAACTGAAGTAGCATTGCTCCAACTAATACAGTCGTCATTTCTAACGTGTAACTAAGGCACTGAAAATCTGTCCTATTCTTACGCAATATTTAAGCTGCCCTATACAAAACATACTACATCTTCTGCAGGGTAATCTGTAAACAAAACCCGCAGAATTTTCTAATGAGATTTTGATTGGAATATTCTCAACATGACTGGTATTGCTGAAGGCTACATTCACATTTTAGGCTTTGAGGAAGTGAGGAATAAGAGTAAAATTATCACTACGAGGCAGAACTATAAGAGTCTTGGTATCACGAGGAGGCCTTTTTTTTTTGCCATATTACGTTATTCATTAACGAGAAATGTAGGATACTTTAGCTTGGATCCAATGCTACAAGTATTCTCAAACTCTTCATCCATGAATTCTGGACTGCATATACATAATGCACTAAGGAACATCGAAAGGAACGTTGATTGTTTTAAGTAAATCATGTTGTTCAGTGATGAATACACGAACAAACACTGGTGGGTTTTCTGTAAATGCTGAACTTAAACATGTTACCTTCCCTATGGCTCAAGCAAGCTAGGAATAGTATTATGTAATCGTTTTCTAATTCCACAGTAAATTAGGAACTTTAGCATCGCTTGAACCAGACAAAGAGAGGCTCATAAGACAAAGCAGGGAAAGTTAGACCAAGTAGTCAAGCACGGCTGGGCAAAACCTATGATCAAGCACTTAGAGAGAGAGAGAGAGAGAGAGAGAGAGAGAGAGAGAGAGAGAGAGAGAGAGAGAGAGAGAGCTAAGCTGAACAGAATTTCAATTTGGTTTGAATTTAACGAATATTAACTCAAACAAGGGAAAATATCAGAATGAAAAAAATTGTAAGTAGATCATTAAGGAGGAGGTTTGCTGACGAAGGCTTGCAAAGAATGGAGGAAATATATTGAGAGAAAGAGAATATATCGTGTGATGCTAATCGACTGGGGATATTACTTGAAACAATAGAGTATAAGAACGAGATGCCATCACAGCTGAAGGAGAAAGTAAAGAACCCGTGGAATATGAGAACTATGAAAGTGTGTTCATACAGAAAAGGAAATTGTGGTATTGACGAATACAGTAAAATGGGATCAGCACAGAAACAAATGGGATGAACACAGATACAAATGAACACATATACAAATCGGATGAACACAGAAACAAACGAGATAAACACAGGAACAGTTGGAATGAGCACAAATAAATGAATACAGAAACAAATGGGATGAACACAGAAACAAAACAGTTGAGGGAATTCACTAGGTATGTAACCAGAGGAAAGAACTGAAGAGTAGAAAAGGTCAGAGGGATCTTTTTTTAGTATCCTAAATACTGTATGACAAAAGGAAATGCCCATAATACAAAATACAGAAACTCTTGATAACACTGGTTTAGGGAAGGGGGGGGGGAGGGGAACAGAAGCAATTTCCGAGTTGGTTCAACAGACTCAAAGCATGAAGACTGATGCAATGAAAGCGAGACCTGAGACAGTGAAACAGAGGTACACAGGCAAATGAGACAAAACAGTTACGGGAATTTATGGTGCAGCAAGTGAAATGGTTTAGAAATGTGCAGAGCACACAGATCTGTGCTTGTTTTAAACAAAAGGAGAAAAAAAAAGAAACAGAGATTTTGAAGAAGGATGGAGACATGGAGACTGACGAATCAACACTGAAGGATTTAGCAGACATGGGTGGCAATAGAATTATAAAAATTAGTAAAGCAAGTAGTTAACAGACGCCAATTACTGATGATTCCTGCGCTGGAAGATCATATTCCAGACAAAGAGGATAGGGGGAAGAAAGACGGAATGCTGATTACAAGATGATTAAGGCTAAATAAACGAGGAGCGCAGTTTATGTGATAAAGAGGGGAGCACTGGTGGAGATAATCAAGACATAAAGGAAAGAACATTTATGGCAACTTTCAAATTGGAGTCATCTAGCAAGGGGGTACTTAGCCAGGATAAGAAACTCAAAAGTAAGATGAATTTCAGTCGGGAATTCATCAAAGGTGACAGGCCAAGGGAGGGGAGGGTAAGAAGCAAAGGATACAGTCAGAAAGCAAGACACCAAATGAGGCACGAGGATTGAACTGCCCCTCCTCTACCACAAAGAGTCAGCAATGTTATGTGGTGGATGTGTCAGATTGACAGTAATGTATACAAATGCAGATACATTAATAGTAAAGAGCAGAGACCTAAAATCCAATTAGGGTTAATGCGCCAGATATTGTTGAAGTTGTGGAGATGAAATATACTAAAGACATAAGGTCACACTTGTTCTTCCCTATGGGATACATACTAGCAATGAAGGAGAGAGGAGGCAAAGGCTGTCTCTTGGTAAGAGACATCCTTCAGTTTGGAGATATAACGGCAGATGGTTCATTCAAACAATACATAACAGCGAGAGTAACATGTAGGGAAGATGTTCACAGTGGTGTTGATGATATAAAATCCACCAAAGGATTCAGTTGAACAGGAACACATAAATACACAATAATAGCCATGAAGAAACAATGAAGGTGATATATGAAACAATAACACACACCCTTCCCAAAGATGGTACAATACTAATAACTGGATTCGATTAGGAAATTTGGATTCTCATGCGGTCAGAGAGTCACAGAGGCACAAGTTCTCGGAACGTACTGTATACAGGAAGATTTACTACAGCAGCATGTTACTGAACACATTAGAATAGGAGGGAATGATACACCATCATTAATAGATCTTGCCTTCAATTGTAATAGTACGGATATCGCGAACATCATTTTGATACACCAGGTGAATAACGTGACAATGTAATGTTGGGGGATTATTTGCTAACAACAAGTACAGAGTATTGATAAAACATGACTTGATCTGGCAATGGAATTTATATATAACAGTTTTTGTGGTAAAAGAAATTGAGAAATGGAGATCCGTAAACAAGAACCAAGCCACTGTGGTGGAATCTTCTGTGAAATTTACAAGGAAGGAGGAGAAACATGGGCACCTTTCGCCTTCAATACAAAACGGAAGTTAAAGAGAGGAATTAGGTACAATAATAGTTGTCAAAAAGCGAAGGAACTTAGCGATTTGTTGTGGTTAAGGTAATGGTGACACCCTACTCAGCCAGCATGAAATAGGTAGAAAGAACAAGAAACGAATAAAGCATGATAAGAAAGGAGGAGCAGAGAAACTGAAAAAAAAAAAAATAAGGGGGAAAAAAATTGAAGTTTTTTCCGCAATCAATCAAGAGTAAATTGTCATTTAAAGAGCAGTTAACAAGGCTTTTGTATTCAGAGGAAGCAGCTACTGAGGATGAGGTAATAATATGAGAGGAACTGAACGATAAGTTTCACAGTCAAAGATCACGCGGCCCAAACAACAGTGAGCGTGGGTGTATTGGAAGTCTTGGAAAACAACAAAACAATCAGAAAAGATATAAACAAAATACTAGAGGGTATTACCCATACAATGCTCATGTCCTGATAACACTTTTCCCTTCGTGCTGAAGATGTGTGCATATACACTTGACAACCCATCCACTTGATATGTTGTTCAACATGTCCTTGGGGACAGGTGAAGTGTTAAGGGGATCAATGAACACAAAACACCATACCTGTTTTTAAGAAATGAAACTGAGTGAGGGCGCTGATCTCCATGACGAGCTTGATCCGTAATCAAGAAGCAAATTATGACAACTTTCACGGGAGAAACTACGTACGTGACAGACAACACGATTTTAGGGAAACATCGCGTATGAGGAACTAGTCTGATTTCCATGAGAGTAAGCTTTAGTTTACGCAAGCGAGAACACTGGATGGATAGTTTGTATATGGACTGTCAGAAAGCATCTGTCACTGTACCACACCGAGGGTTAGTAAGTAAATTAGCTATTTCGGCAAGCATAAAGGGGAG
This sequence comes from Panulirus argus, assembly GCA_038088735.1. Lineage (NCBI taxonomy): Eukaryota > Metazoa > Arthropoda > Malacostraca > Decapoda > Palinuridae > Panulirus > Panulirus argus. Next base: position 3,303 of record JAYMFT010282364.1, on the reverse strand, counting down.
ACTACTTTGATGAAGTCATAATATTATCTTAGTGTGAGAGAACAGAGGACACATAGTCAGTGGGATGAGGTCATCAGTGACGGGACGCAAGGCTCTGCTCTAAGACCACTGCTCTTCTTGCTCAACGCAAATGACTTGTCAAAAGGACTGGATTCTTTTTTAAATAATATGTCTGCGGTTGACAGCAAAATCAGTAGGGAGGTTAGAAGCGAGGAGGATTGCATCAACCTACAAAACCACGGATTTACTGGCTGATGAGGTCAGGTCACAGTGAAAGAAGGTCTTGATGTGAATGTTATCCAGCAGGAAATAAGCTTTGGGGATCTGTGTATGAGAGGAACTCGGGAACAAACATCATCCCTAATACATCGCCAGAGTTTCACCTTAGGAGAAGACTTAAGGGATGAAACACTCAGCAAGCTACTGACATTCTACCTCAGGCTAAAGCTAGAATATACTTACTAAGTTTAGTCGCCGAATTTGAAGCAAAAAGAATTAATGACAGGGAGGGTCCAGAAGACGGCAACAAAGATGGAACCAGAACTAAATCAGTCAGACCACAGAGAAAGATCTGCGGCGTAAAACGTGCTCACCATGGAAGAGAGAAGAGTCATGGCTGACCTGATCAGAACCTTTAAGTTAGTAAACCAGTCTGATGAAGTCATTAGCGAACAATTCCTATAATGAGACAAGGATAGAACAAACGAAGGCCATAACATGAAATTAAACAACTAACTTATAATAAATCATGAGAAGAAGTACATGTACAGTATAAGAGTGGTGGATGTGTAGCATAAACTGAATGAAAAAACTGAGAACCCGAACACAATAAAAAAGTTTAAAAAGTAGTCTAATAGTAGAGGAAGCTCACGAGATAGGGCACCACGGGTGTACAACTCTCTCCCCGCAAAGTACAAATAGATAATTATTACAAGTTGGTAACCACGTACCTTAATTCTATCAGGGAATGATGCCAAAGTCATGAGTGAAGTAAAAATCGAGGAGGAATGTATACCAGGGAACGTAAACAATCTTCAAAGTTGCCTAATACTTGCTTAACGAGATTCAACTGAAGTGAATAAAGAGTAATGAGGACGGCACACGGGAGAGGAAGGAAATAAGCTAGAAAACTGTGAGTGTAAGAGGGACATAACAGTCGACCTTGTCCCTAACTTATCGCCGGAGTGCTCGCTGCAGAGACTAATAAAGGAAACAAACTGTAGATAGTAAGGAAATGTAGATAAGAAAATATCCAACAAGCTATTCATGTCCTACAATAGGCCAAAAGTAGAATGTGGTTCAACAGCCTGGTTATTGCACTTAAGGAAGCACAGAGAACTAATACAGGAGGTCCTGAGGAGGCAAACTATGATAGTATCAGACGAGTTTCAGGGAAAGGTTACAGAGGATTTGATTTTCTTCATCATGACAGAGAGAAGAGCAAGGGGTGACCTGATCAGGGCTTTTAAGTTCTTAAACGAGCTTGATGACGTCTGCAGTGAACAGTCCTTCGAAAGATGCGCAGACAGAACAACTACACACGTAGAATTAAGCAAGGGACGAGACAACAAATGTAACGGAGGGCGTTCACAGCATAGAGGAGTGGGCAAAGGAGGTAATGTAAGCGATGATTCTGTGAACGTAAAAACACACACAAGTTGACAATGTTGTATAAAAGTCGAGAAAGTTCAGATGAGGCCCCACGAGTGTATACCCCCTTCCCCTCCTCTTACCCCTATACAGTGCAAATAGGTAATTACAAAGAGGTAATTACATTCACCCACACACACACACACACACACAACACACATACACACACATATAACTTACATAATAAGGAGGTGGTGGACAGACTACTCGTGTCTCGGGTGTTTTATGGACTTAATTCCCAGCAAGACGACACGTTACCTCACTCGTGCCATAGCAGGGAACTAGGGCTCGGGAGGGTCGTGGAATTTATGGTGATGAGGCCACTTCTGCCTCGTACGAGGAGGAGGAGGCGGAAGGAGCTGGAGGTAAGGGACTAGATGGGAGGAGATGGCGCTGGGAGGAGGAGCTGGAGACGAAGGAATAGGTAGGAGAAGGAGGAGTAGGCGGGAAAACTTGAGGTGGAGGAGTATATGGGAAGAGATGGAGGTGGGAGGAGGTGGAGGAGGAGATGGAAGGATGTGTTACCGGACTCCACCTGCCTGTGGCTGCTTTGCGAGTGAAAAGTCGCCATCGGTGAGGCTGTATCATCGTCTGTTGACGAGAGGGAACAGCAAAGATGGAACTTCTCATTCTATGGCAATCCATCACTTCCCCGCTAATGGACGTTGTTTAGGCTTAGGGGTGCTGGAACCCCTGGGGAAGGTGGGTCTTGGGACAACCGTAAATAAACAGATAACTGGGAAAGACAGGATACAGGTCCAAACAAGACAGCAAAGGAGAAGGAACCTCTGTACCCACCTCTCCCTCCTGCTCAACCATCCAGTATGGGTGAAGATACTGCCTTGGAAATTCATATGAAAGGGTGGACTGCAAGAAGTTCCCTACCTGCTTAACATCTGCTTTGAGGCTGGATTTTCAAAGACTGGATCTTTAGTGATAACAAATATCAGGTAAGTATCGGTCTAGCCATAATTTCAAAGGATTCGTATTCCTTCCATTCATCATAACCAAGGACAGTTTATACCAGTGATCAGCCGCTTTACATGTGAAGAAACGCACGCTCACGTTGCTTTTATATCTCTCTCCGTTTACCTTCAAAACATTATTTCCAATCCCTGCATCTCTGTTACTGCTTCCGTTATTTTGCCACCTCATATGGGCTTCGGCCCGTTTCTAGCCACATTAATATTATCTCATCCATCCATTGATATATCCACCATAATCATCTAAATTTACAGATTTTTTACTTGCTCAGTTACATCCTCACTTTTCTCATCTAATGCTTTATTTATTATTACGTTATCTCCTCGAAATCATTTAGTATTATGAAAACTTCTCTTACACCTCCTTGCAGACACCACTCTGTTAGAGGAAATTGTACGTACGTGTTTCAGTCCTTCCTCATAAGGCATATATATTCCTGAGGGAAGACATTACTTTGGTTGCTCCCGTGGTGATTGGGGAGACTGAGGCCTGGTGGTGGGGGAGATTGAGGCCTGGTGGTGGGGGAGACTGAGGCCTGGTGGTGGGGGAGACTGAGGCCTGGTGGTGGGGGAGACTGAGGCTTGGCGGTGGAGGAGACTGAGGCCTGGTGGTGGGGGAGACTGAGGCCTGGTGGTGGGGGAGACTGAGGCCTGGTGGTGGGGGAGACTG
>JAYMFT010282353.1:0-10473 GCA_038088735.1 Panulirus argus | reverse complement strand
TATATATTATATATATATATATATATATATATATATATATATATATATATATATATATATATATATATATATATGCAGATATTTGTACGTTTTCTAAATAATATGTTGAACTTGAACAGGTTCATATGTCTGTGCGCCATGACATCCATGTAAGGTAAGGTGCTCCCATTCCCTCCACAGGCAAATCTGATACAGTCACCAGAAGCTACTAGTCAGGTCTTGGGAGGTAATCGCCGTTCTCTCGTCACGTCACGTGGGGAGGTTGGCTCAAATTTAAGACACTGAAAAAAAAAATACTGTTGCCAATTCTGTACAAAAATGGGACTATTACTTCCTACACAATTGCACCTAATAAGGGCAATTAAATTCCTCCCAATTCCACTGAAGAAAAAGGCTAGTCATTTTCTTCCAAATCCTATGAAGAGGCATTTAAATTTCTTCCAAATTCTGTGAAAAAGAGCAGTTAAATTCCTTCCAACTCCCTTGAAAAAAGGCAATTATATTCCTAATTCCACTGAAAAAAGGACCTAAATTCCTTCCCTATTCAACCTATTCCAAAAGACTATCAAATTCACTGTTCCATCGAAAACTGTAATCAACTTTGCCCTCACTTGAAGAAAAAAAAAATTGTGAAACTATTTCGTGGAAAGACATTGTTCTCCCTACTCAAAACTTTACCAACTTCACTACTTTCCCTTTAACTCCGTGTGTAAGATTACTGCTTTGTGTGTTACGGGGAGAGTTTTACACTCGTGTTGCCCCACCTAAGTCTTAAGCTCGTTACATATGTACCATGTCTGTACTGCTATGTGTACACGCACGCCCACAACAATCTAAGGCAAGTACGCAGTTACCGGTCAGCCCTGATGGGAGGGGGGCGGGGAGGATGAACACCTGGGTCAGGAGTAGGCCGACTGTGGCCACGCCTAGGATTGGAACTTATGCGTGTCCGATCCTGGGCTGGCTCATGGTCAACAACACTAAACCGCTACACCACGGAGGCCCGTGTGTGTGTGTGTGTGTGTGTGTGAAGGTACTGGGAGAACACAACCAACAACAATCAGTTCACCAGCACTGGCGTACGCACGGGACGAGACCACCTGAAAACCGTAACCAGTTACCCAACCACAAAGGCTTCCTGCATCTTTACCTCCTTACGCAACCTTAGGAGAGTCGGCTCAAGGAAAAAATGGCAGGCCACAGATAATACGGCCGGGCTTAGAGAGTTTTAGTGTCCCTCTCATCGTGGCAAAACACCCGTGCGTTTATGAGCCGCGATCCAAGGCTCGCTACAGAGCGTCACGCTGGCCAACTTCTTCTCCTTTTATAAAAGAGTGAGAGAGGTCAAGATGAACAGTCGCCCTCACATTCCCTATTATCAATCGCCTTCACCCTCCCCATTGTAAGTCAGGTACTCACATGGCAGTAGGGAGTCACAGAAAGAGCCTTCCTGGTCTTTAAGAGACGATTCATGTGACTCACGTCTACCAAAGTAGACAAGGGAGGTCAAGAGGGGGAGGGGGGCCTTACAAGGGGTCACCTTTCTCTTATGAATTATCAGTAATCCAAAACACCATAATCCAGAACTATCACCTTAAAGTATCAGAATTCCGAAGCATTATAATTCCCAAATATCAACATTTAGGGAATAAAAAAAAAAAGGTTTAGTTTGACACGGATTCTAAATAGTGTCAAGATAGCAGAACACCGCATTAAATTCAGGTTACGTTGAATTCATATTAACGATCCCTCGGAACTGTGATGTTTGGCTGTATCAGAGTTATCTATCGGTAGCTGTGAACCTTCGCTAGGAAATGCTCAGCCGACCCGGGGGCATCGGTCGGTCATGTCACGTATTAGCCCAGCGAGAAGACGTAACGAGGCGCCGCAGTTTTGTTCTCGAGGCGGGATTGTGTGGGAGGGCACATCAAGGGCGTACAGGAGGAGGTAAAGGGATCAGGCGACGGGGCCAGTTCGCCTCCCTCCCCCATGAGCTATACAATACACAATAAACAACAAAAATGTCCATTTATATTGTTCTTATAATTATTCTAACATCTTTCGTTTTCTCTGGAATTATTCTAACATCTTTCGTTTTCTCTCGAAAGGAAAACGATGGACCCCGCCAGATGCAGTCTCTAGACTTGTGACCGCTACGATGATCCTTACTTAACGTGCGTAGACTGAACAACTTGGTTATACAGTACTGTTGAGAGAAGTTCAGTTGGTAGGTCTGGTTTTGTCTTAATAATAAAGACGGTGAGCGGAAACTAATTCAGCCTAGCTCTAAATGATGCGCTTGTAATGATAGATAAATTCAGCCACAAAAATGTTAAATGCCAGAATCTTAAAATTAATCACCTTGCAAGCAGGATATAAAACATTTTTCGCTCACTACCTCCGATAATTTTGTTTTAGAAGTGGACACAGTAAACACTTGTATCTTTTACCATAACTCTTTTCGATGATCCCATGAAAAAACGTTCGACAGTTATTAGTTGGATTGGTTTCGCAACTAATATGAAAAAAGATTTACAAAATATAAATGCTACAATAAACGTATTTGTACGTATGCTTAATTACGTTTCACCAACCTTCCATTGACAGTGACTTTTTTCTTTGCAAAAACTATATCAAATTGTATTGTTCAGCCAAACTCCCTTAGTCAGTGTTATCGGCTGTTTTATGTTACCAAATACCATGATATTATCAACATCTATTGAAATACGGTCGTCAATGTCATATAATAACTTACAAAAAAATACCATGATATTATCAACAGCTATTGAAATATGGTCGTCAATGTCATATAACAACTTACAAAACTAATATTCACTTTATTGGTGTGACTAACATCAGTGCATTTGTCAAACATCTCAATAAACAACGCCACAGTCTCTTGAAAATCCACTAACGCTGAGATAAATCAATATAAGCAAAGGCCTGAGTGTAGTACGATTATCTCAGAATATTTTGCATACACCAGGAATATTAGGTGCTCATACTTTCCACACTTGCTTGGAGATTTTCATTATTTTCAGAAGAGTTTGAAATCCCACCCCTCTCCCCCAACCCATCAAATCCTGGAGACAGGCATAGTGCAGCTGTAACCGTGTAGCTATGAGTCAGCTGTGGTCAACGAGTGGTGTAGCTAAAGTGTCACTTATCGCCAACAATTTACGTAGCCAAATATGGTATGGTCAACGACTGGTGTAGCCAAATGTCAGTTATGCTCAACGAATGGTGTGGCCAAATGTCAGTTACGGTTAACGAGTGATGCTGCCAAACGTTTAGTTTAAGAGCAACGAGAGGGATCGCCTAGTGTTTGTTAGGAGTCTACGACAGTCGTAGCCAAACTCCAGGTCTACAGGTGTAGCAAATTACGTTACGCCGAGCGAGCAGTCTCAGTGTGTATGTAAATCAGCTTGACTAATTCTAATGAAGTTGGGGATGATGTCACCCGACGGGTTATCTGGTCTCGTTCCACCGACCACCGTCTGGCAACAGCGTCCATCTGGCAACACTGACCATCACCTGACAACATCATCGGCCGTCGTCTACACATCGAACTCCTGTGTTGCAACATCAACCTTCGCCTGGCAACATCCACCGTCATCCGGAAGCATCCAACTTCATTTGGCAACATCAGTGTTCTTCTGGCAACACTGACCCTCATCTGGCAACACAATAATTCCCGTCTAAAGATATAGCTATTTTCCTCATTTGTCGTCAGGGTCGCTGCTTATTAACGAAATGGAAAGATGACCAGCTGACAACCCCTAATTATCTATGAAATAAAAAAAATGACGCGTTCAAAGACACCTAACGCGTATTTATGAGAAACGTCAAGATGACGTTTAACGCCACCGCCATGAACCCAGCTGCATAAACCGGCTTTAGTTTTCTTTACCCGGCATTAAACTTCAACACCTTTCGTACTAGCAACTTTTCACCTGTATTTCTAAACTTTACATTGTCTTTATTCGTGGTGCTCACTCATGTTATATTTCAAGTAATCAAAAGTAACCCTGGCAGGATAAAATAAGGTAATCCACATATAACCCATGTGATCCATGGGACTGATGTGCTCCCTCTTAACATTGTTATTATTATCATATCCTCTTCCAAATCAAGTCAAACGTCTATCCTGAATAAATTTTCGAATTTTGGCTGTAAAACTTTATTTCATAACTTACTATTTAATAAGAGTTATGTTCTATTGCAAAGTAACAATCATGCAAAAAGACTCACTCTTCTATACACAAACTTAGAGATAAGTATACAAATAATAACTAATCTAGTCTCCTTCCTTAGTGAGGTAGCGTTAGGAATAAGAAAGCAATGGCCTCATTTGCACACAGCCACTCACTACCTGTCATGCATAATGTACTGCAACCAGCGCAAACCATCCACAAGCTAATGTTGAACGTTTCGTACGTTCTGATTCCAGCCCACTGACAGCATCGATCCACTTCTCTCTAACTCATGCATGCCTCCCAGCCTTCTGAAAGTTCAGGCCCCGACACCCCAGAGCCTCTTTCACTCCACCCCTTCATCGTATTGGTTTCCCCCTTCCCCTTGTTCCCTCCAATTCTGACTCGTAGATTCTATTGGTCTTTCTTTGCTCAAGCAGTAAACAATCTACAAGAGAAAGATTGTTCTCTTATCCGAGATGACCATGATTAGGGAATGTTTCGCCGTGCCATATATATATATATATATATATATATATATATATATATATATATATATATATATATATATAATATCCTTCCGGTACACATATATTTCCATTCTTTCAATAATAGTTTCAATTCTATCCAACCAGCTCACAATTTTTTTTCCAAGTTATTCTTTACCAATCATTTACTTCTGTTCATTCTTTGCCTCTTACTTCTCCCTCTTTATTGCTACTTGCCGAAGTCAAATTTACCTGTTCATTTCTTTGTCCTCTTAATTCTTACCACTTTTTTTTTTTCTTCTTGCATGTGATACATATCCTTCCTGTTCAATCTCTCATCGTCAGTCCCGCATTTGCTTTCCGAGCAGTACCTTAACAAACAGGAGGCCTTGAAGTCATACACCTTCAACCAGTGAGAGAGCCGGAACCTCCCTTGTATGCTTTGAAGTGGGTGCCGGATGTCGACACGGGCAGATGGAACCGTATTGTTTTTATTTCTTATCGGATAGATAGAGCGAGAGGAAAAGGGGGTTAGACACGATTATTGGAGATCCAGAGAATAATTTCGGTAGGCAAGGTGGCGGAGGTCGACTGAAGTAGGTGGCTTGTTGATAAGAAATGAGCGCTTGGTGACAACACGGCAACGGCTGCGGCTGAGTGATTGGTCAAGCATTTCCAAGCCTCACACATGCTCGCTGCTGCCTGCATCCCACACACACACACACACACATGCAACACCAGTTCTGTATCTATAAATAGCGTTAAATGAGTCACAAAAACCATTCTAGAGTTTTGCGAATTCCTCACAAATCAAAGAATGTCTTAAATAATCGTCGTACCAGTCACCGAGCGCTGCACGTTCGTCTTTCCAGTTCAGATTTACGTTCCGTCCTTTTACCTTAGTTATCGGTTCAAATAATCTAACATGTTATCTGTTCACATCATTTTAACAATGATTTGACATATGTTCACATCATTTTAACAATGTTGGATTTTTACCAAAAAAAAAAAAACTGCAAAATGGGTCAAACCAATAATCACGGCAGTGGAAACCACTCAGCACGAGGGTATAACCCTTGGCTTTGTTGGCCTCGACCTTTGACCTTATGGGACTTATCAAAGGCCAGGCCCCCCACCCTCCCCCCTACCTAACGATCGTATCGTCGTGCTCTGGATATTACAGATTGCGATCTACGCCCAGAACTCAAGATGGCCGCCAGAATCAACGTCCCCTCGGGCATCTTCAGTTCATTATCAGAAGTAGCGAAGAGACACAACCGTCTGTCACCTTGATAATGCAGGCGTCTTTTACTTGTAATTCTGGCGTAAGTTAAACTGATACAAAGAGCGTCTGTTATACGGTTTACTTTCGTGTTATATTGTTACTGTTGATGTTTGCCATGTCGAAAATATGAGAGTCCGTAAATTACTACTGCCAGTGTCTGTTACACTAGTACTATTAACGTCTGTTATAATGGTACTATCAGCCTATTAAATTACTACTACTACTACTACTACCAGTGTCTGTTATACTAGTACTACCGGCGCATCTGGTGGAGATAAATTACAAGTACTTTCAATCCCTTGGCAATAAAGTCCATCCACAAAAACCGCATATCACCAGCATTACATCAAAAAGTCAAATAACCTTTCGACAAATGTTTCCAGAATACGCACATTCACCCTGAACCCGGTAAAAAAAAAAAAAAAAATCAAACCAAATGCCGGCTCCTTCAAACCCGTTGGCCAGCCGGCCCAACCGTCTCTTCGCACGGTGATGTTACTGGCAGGCCGGCCGGCTGGTCGAACTGGCCACGGCACGCGCTACGTGTCAAGCGGGTGTGGGTGACAGCAGGAAGTGGTAGAGGTCCCTAACTCCACGACCACCGCACAACACACACACACACACACAACCGCCCCTTCAAATCGCTCTCCTGTGGGCCAATATAACGAGCCCTGACCGCTCGTCGTTTACACCTGGTAACATGGAACACCAGTGATAAATACAGACAAAAGAACAACAAAATATGCACCAAGAGAAGTATACGATAACGAACCCGACATCTGCGTGGGATAACAGAAAGTACTATATCGCGAACGTCTGGGTACCGCAAGCAGCTGACACAGTACCTCACACACAATATGGTGAACAACGGAGGTTGTGCTGGGACCATCCTCTGGGACAGATCCCGTTGGAGGTCGTTCTGTACATTGGGACAAGCGATAGGGGAACACCAGGAAAGAATGCAGTGATATATCACTCTGCTACTGTAAGGAGAGAAGGACTCTGTACTGAACTATGGATAATATCCTTTGTTAAGCCGGTTGGTGTTGTTTAGGAGACGTTGGTGGTAAAGGCCTGTACAGGGAGACGCCAGAAGGCTACACGGTAGGGAAGACCTAAACAAACACACGGGCTTACGTGTAGTGGTTAGCCTCACTGACCATGATACAAGCAAGGGCACAGCCAGGATTAGAATTTTGGGAGTGGCAGCCAGCCCACACATAATCTAGCCGTTCATCCTCCCCTTAGAGCTGGTCTAAAAATGGATACTTGGCATAGGCTGGTTTGTGTGTAGGCGGGAGTGAAGACAAAATAGAATACATACATACAAGATGGAGATGAGACATGCTTATACATATATAATTTCCTAAGCGCACCTACTGTGCAGTCTCTGTGCAGCTGGAGACTCTGGGACGAGCTAACAATGTCATTGGCAGATTTCCGGGTGGTTAAAATCATCGCTTCTTTATCGTCAAGAGGTTGCATGTCGTCAAATCTGTCACTAACACGATAGTGGAGATGATGCATGATGGAACTCCACCTTGTAAAGAGTCTCAATGGAAGCAATACGCGCGTATGAGGGATTGCGTTAGGTCCAATATGTAAGGCGTTGCTTGACTGTTTACGCTCGCGCCCCTCGAAGCGACCCACGAGCAGCAATAATATAGTCTGTCTGTAGGCATGTCACCTACCGTTGGTGTTATCACTACCGGACGGTTCCCACACGCTGTGGCTGACCACAGATACAGTCCTAACCTCCAATGAAGCCTGGCTCCCAACGACCAGTCTGACAAGGACATCTTAATTAAATTTTGCCACTAACAGCAGCTCGGCGCGTTTATTATTCACTCCCATATTCGTGTGGGCGTTAGTGAATCAAACCAAGACCTAAACTTGTCTGGTCCTTTGGAATCTACCAATAAGGAATCGCATTTTACGAATAGTTCAGTCTACATTACACCAGTAAGGCTGCCACTCACAGAAAGAAAACATTAGTTGCTAGGTTAAGCACAGCAGACCAGGTATGTGTTTCAACGTCATCTATCGGGGATCTGGATAACGTTGATAACAGCGGATCGCACGAAGATCCACAAGTCAATACCACAATCGCTGACTCCACCGTCATAATCCCCTCGTAACAGCGCTCACTTATCGCAGCGCGTACCCACGGCGGTCGTCCTGTAACAGACTACGCTATCGTCTCTCTACCTACCCCAGCTTGCTTCCTACTAAAGCTATCATCTCTTTACCTACTCCAGCTTCCTCTATTACCACTACCGCGCTTCGCTCCAACGCTGACCTGATATTTTAGTAACTTGTTCTTTGTCCGTTTACTTAAGAACAAGTACAGGCAAATATCTACAACAGGAACAAGAAAACAATCGAAAGTGTTACTCATACGTACCCTCGGGAGGAGTGATGGTGTCACTAACCTAACCCACTACTGACAGCTTTATCACTTCCTAGAATTAATGACTGCACCGTATGCTCGAGGAATTTTGGGCTGGCGATTGCCAAATGGTTATCTGGTCCAGCACCCACAACTGATCTGAACTGACGGCACGATTCACAGTTGGCATTTGGTGACGAGGATAAACTGATAAACATTCATTCTCTGTGCATTTGGAAGACACAGTGATCCTACCACACCTATGAGCAATAATGATGATGATGATGATGACGATAATAATAATAATAATAATAATAATAATAATAATAATAATAATAATGAGGTTAGAGGCCTGTGCGAAGCACAACAGAATTCTTCCGAAATATTGTATGTTCTTGGACGACAAAATCTCAACCTAACCATATAAATGTCACCTACAAATGGATGAAACAAAACACACACACACACACACAAAGAGCTGCCTCAAAATTTGCCATTTCATGTGTCCTTTATCTGAGACTTATGTACTGTAAACGGTTCAAAGTTAACGTTTATAGACAGATCGCCAACCGCGAGATAAATGCGTGACCCACTTTTACGGCTGGCTACCTTATACTTACGATGGCTGGAATATTCATGACTTTAATGTTACCAACGGTGGTCAACAACATAACCTGCAGGAAAAGTTAAGTTTAAAAAGCACTTCGGACATTGACCGGGAAAGATGTGAACAGATATGACGAAAAATACGGCGATTAAAAAAACCATATGACAACAGAGGCCACAGCGGACAAAGGCAGCTGCCGCAACATTATCGTCTCCTGACCCGAGTACATCAAATGGTTACGTTTAGGGGACGGTCAAAGCGGTGTGGGTAGAGCAATGGGTTAAGCCAAGCCTTGTCCACTGGTTACACATTCGTTAGGCATATCAAGACACCAGTCCTGGTAATTTACCGAGTTATTACACATCTTTTTTTGTTCATCAACGCAATGCTACTTACTCACCCCCCTTTTAAGTCACTGCTAGAGAGAGAGAGAGAGAGAGAGAGAGAGAAATTATATCTAATTATCTCAAACTTCCTTGACTCGGCTTATCATCTTGTTATAAAATCTTTTTACAATATTCAACCTAATGAACCGTTTGTGAACAAAAACTCGTTGGTGTTACCCTGTTGTGAGAACTTGCTTGATGTTTCTGTTATGTTAACAACTCTAAATATTAAAGTAGTCTTCAGCAATAATAATTCAGCCAAAGAAAGTCAACAAAATTTCCGTTAACTACTCAGAAGGGTTGTGTGCAAAATATTCCCATCGATCAAGTTTAACGTTGGTCAAACTGGTTAGGTTAGGGTTAAACGACATAAAAATAGAGATAGATATAGTGAAGAATCGAATAAAATAATTGTTCGTTTTTTTTTAACAACCTGACTGGAGAAATGCTAAGCCTATCACATACAATAGCGCAATAACTGATAGCAATTTTGTTCAACTCTGATCAATTATTGCAGTGATATCAATATGAATCAAAATGTTGGTCTATGTAAATCAGATAACTTTATAAATGGAAAAAATTAAATGTATATAGTAGAACACAGGTTAACATGACTGTGTAACTTGATAGGTGAGGTGAAGTCGTTGAGGGTGACCTGTGGTTAATTACTTTACTTGTATACTGACTCATTTGCCTGCCCCGCCCAGAGGCAGTAAGTATATTATAATCTGGTTCTCTTTATCTGCACTCAGTCCTAACACCGTAAGATACGAAAACTAAACTGGAGCGCTTGACACTTCGTAATTTCCGTTCTCCTTGTGGTTTTACCGGCTTATACAATTAGCCAAGGACCAATTTCTATGAGAGAGAGTCCTGGTGTTACCCAGGCCATTTCTAAAGGCCCTTAAGCTTAAGCACAAGGCTGTGCGCTTTCAGTAGCATGGAAATGGAGACTCCTTTGAGTGAGAAGTTCTTTGACGAGACTGTACTCCCAATGATATACCTTCGCCATAGGTGACTTTTCATTCACTGAGTCAGGTAACACTCTCAATATATATATATATATATATATATATATATATATGTGTGTGTGTGTGTGTGTGTGTGTGTGTGTGTGTGTGTGTG
>JAYMFT010282342.1:0-10473 GCA_038088735.1 Panulirus argus | reverse complement strand
GAGTTGCTTTGTCAATGGGAGAGACAGCTATAGTACCGTCAGGACGGAAAAGTGAGGGGAAGGTGGAGCGACAGAACCACATCCAGTCTTAAGGCTGATCCCTGTGTTATTCTGCTGGTTATATCTAACTAATCTTAGTCTAGACCATTAATCACTACTCTTTTTTAGTTTATGGCCATTAGCAGATTATAGCCATTAGATGATGGAACCAGTGCAAGGACCTCCATAAGAGAAGATTCTCCTAAAATGGTTCTCTCCAGGAGAGAATTAGCCTTTGAGTTATTTTTCCTTCTAATGTGTATTTCAGATATCTTATTTCATTAAGTAGATCCTCATTCCTAATATAGGTTACTGTGCTTCATTACAACTAGATGGATTAGAGCAAGTGAGGGAATTAACTCAAATATGAGCTTCGAGCATGTGAAAAACATGTTTTTTAACAAGGCTTCTCATAGGCCCTAACCTCATCACTTTGCCCACCTTCCCTTCTGGATGTTGGATCACCTTCCAATATCCTTTGTGGTCCAAGGCTAGAAGCTACATACGAGTGGATGGAAGCTTTTGGTCGTAGGATGTCATAGCTTACTGCAAACATGATTATGGCTTAAAGAGTAGTTGCAGCTTTGTTTTTTAATATATTTTTCAGACTGGTGTTGAAATACATTATAGTCATGATTTTTCCATGCATCAAGTGTGATTTTGGTGTGATTAGTTTAGCATTCTCCTTCCTCACTTAGGATAATCCAACATCTCCAAAAGACAGCTACATGGGTGAGAGCAAGCTGTTCTCAAGCTTAAGGCCAACTTTTTGAAATAGTTTGTATTTATAACAACTTGATGCTTGTCTGTGAAATCAAGATATAAGCCTTTCCAACTTATGCCCTTTCTCTTCACAGAAATATAATTTTTTTATGTAGTATTATTGTTTCTTTCATGTGTCGTCCTATTAAATATCTTAGTTTGCATGATAAAGCATTGTACCTTCTAAACAGGACATTCTTCACAGATGTGTGTGGAAACTGGATTGAGATTGCATATGGCACCAGTTCTGGAACAGTAAGAGTTATTGTCCAACACCCAGAGACAGTTGGGCATGGGCCTCAACTTTTCCAAACTTTCACAGTCCACAGATTTCCAGTAACTAAGGTTAGATATATGCTATATATGTCTGGATTAACCACAGCTATGTATCATCTGGAATGGATATATACTTTAAGACTGAAGTTTAGCACACTGTGATTTATACTTTATTCACAAGATTTTCCTTTTTTATCATTAGAAGGCTTTTTTAGTCTCTGCTGCTGTTGTACATAATTTTGTTCCCCCTTATTCACTAACTTTTTATATATCACTCTGTGTAACTCTCCAGAAATCCAGTGAATATTTGCTGAGTAGATAAGAATGGTGCAGTGAAGAATTAATAAATAAGACAGACATTTTTGCTCACAAAGTTGCTTTAGCAAGTATTCAACATGGGAGAGATTTAAAAGTGGGGATATAGTAAAAACAGGGAAAGTCTTAATTAACTAGAAAAATGTTTAAGTACAGAGCAATGGAAAATGTCTCTGAGTGAAAATATAGAGTTCAAGAATGTGTACTTAATTATCATCTGGGATACATTGTCATTCAAAAAAAAACTATTAGTAAGAGAAATTTACTTCTTGCCTGTTAAGATTTCCATGATTTGCAATTTTGTTTAAATAGAGTGAGTATGAGTTTAATACATAAATGTTTTTTCTACATCTATAGGTCACCCTCTCAGAGAAATTGTTAATCAGTGTGTGCAGCGAGTATAACCACGTGCGTACTTGGTCTGTCACACGCTTCAGGGGTATGATATCCACACAGCCAGGATCAACACCTCTCTCCTCATACAAAATTCTCACTATTGATGAAGTTGATCCCAACATCTGTTATGCCATTGCTAATGACTGTGGTAAGTGTAGAAATATGAATGGAGAAATATAAATATCTACAAGTAT
The DNA here is from genome assembly GCA_038088735.1 of Panulirus argus. Lineage (NCBI taxonomy): Eukaryota > Metazoa > Arthropoda > Malacostraca > Decapoda > Palinuridae > Panulirus > Panulirus argus. The sequence continues at coordinate 8,491 of JAYMFT010282342.1, read as the reverse complement.
TAAATCATTCATTATTCATTATTGTGTAGCATAACTTTCCACCTTTTAACATTTCACTTTCCTATAGTGTATATTAATATATAGTTTCCATTACATGCTGTCATTGATAGGAAAAATATTACCGTTATAACATTAAAATTTTGTTTTATTCCTGCTTCTAGGTAGAGTTGGTGAGGTGAGGGCTTAGGTAGTAGCAAGGGCTCAGGTAGTAGAGTAATGTCCCCTCCGGCAACCCCTGCAAATTTTAGGCATACTTCTCTGACTACACTTTATTGTGTCAGTCTGCCACCACTGAGAGGGAGGGCTGATGTGATAGTGTGTTGACCCCAGCTAACTTGAGGAATATCCCTACCCTTGGAGCAACCCATTAGGTAGCAGGCTGTTGACAGCAGTCACACAGGGTGGTACTATCATCCTGACTGAGGAGTGTTAAAGTGATGCTTGGAACCATCTTAAACTCTCTGTGTTAGGATTGCTGGTCTTGCATTCTGTCTCATCAAAATGGGACCACCAGGCTGCTGTCATCATCTTACAAGCACCATACACCTATTCAAACCTTGCTTATTTATTTCACTCAAGTACCCTTGCCAACTCCTGTCCATTCAAACATTTTTAAATATTATCTTGACAGAGTCCAACAAATCTGTGACCCTAGTCCCCGGCATCACAGGGTGCTACGAATCTCTGGGTTTTCGCCCAACTCCATTGCCAATGAGAGAGATGGCTCTGACAGTAGTAGTACAGGCCCCTCCCACAACCTTTCCCTGTCTGTTGGACCTTCCTCTTTTTCTGTTCATTATACCAACATTCATGGTATCTCTAGTAACCTGCCCTCTGTTGAACAACATTTATCTAGTACCTCTCCTCATATCTTACTTCTCTTAGTCACAGTTGTTTAATGATATTCTCACAGGTTCAAAGGTGGTTTTTTCATATTATATTGTATATTATGGCCATCTCCACCACCATTGATTGTTTACACATATTTGTCATTTAGAATCCAGAGTAAACAAAGGTTTGTCATGTCAATAATGCTAGCCTGTTTATGGTGCCAGGTGATACATGCCAACTGACCTGCACAGAACTACTTTCAGACAGCACTCTTGAAAATAGTGCAAGCATCTTTTAAAAAACGTGGTGAACATAATAGCATACATTATTAATCAAGCAAGTGTTTAATTATGGAGATATAATCAATAGTCAGACTGTTTGAAGAGTAGCCATGCATCACCATACTTTGAATGCAGGAATGTGCAGCATGGCATTGAGAGATGACAGAAATCATATCTAGTACACATTTACCAGAGCTACCATAGAAGTCTTCTGTTTTACTGCAAAATCATCATATCTGTCTTTTACTTGTGTATAATCCCTTACCTTGTCCATTTCTCTCATTTTTACATTCTCTGGTTGCTCCTTCCCATTACATTTCAACTTGCTTGTTCTTGGCAATTTTCCATCATCCTGTATCAGCTACCCACACCACACTATCAATCCATCCTTAATGTCATCAACCACTTCTGTCAGTGGTACTATTTAGATGGTATTCAAGTAATTCATGGATTGTTAGATGTGCACACATGATTACAATGTAACATTTCAGGGCCCTATGGAGAGCAAGACGATGAGCAAGTGTTTATACAGAAAGTTGTACCTGAGACAGATCAGCTGTTTGTTCGTCTTGCCAGCAATGGTAAGAGGTAAGATTCCATAGGATTTTCTTATGAATTGTGAAGGTTTTAACTTGAACATCTCTCAACAGCATTTACATTTTTCCTGTTTTGTAAATGGTTATTTCGTCCAAATGCCTAGGTTTGTAATACATTTATTTGACAAAGAAAAATTATGTTCCAGATATAAGATTTTGTTCACTCCTTGGACAATCTCATACATTATATTGAAGCTTATAAGTTTATTGCCACTTTCTAATTTCATTAAATTTTACAGAGTATGTGTCATAAAATCTGTGGATTCTACTACAATTAGTGGCTTCTGTGTACATGAATGTGAAGGAAGCAGTCGAATGGGGTCCAGGCCTAGGAGATATATATTTACTGGTCACTCCAATGGGGCTATTCAGATGTGGGATCTTACTACTGCCCTTGAGTTAAGTAACAAAGGAGATACAGGTGAGTGATATTATGCAAGGAAACAGTTTAAATAATGATCAAGTAGAACATAAGGCAGACAAAATATATTTGTAAAGTAAAAGGTACAAGGAAGAAAGATGGGCTGCAGAGGAGATGGTTAGATATGATAAGAGAAATGACAAGAACTTGGGATATTTGAGATGATTTTATAAGAAAAATTTGGGATTGGATGCAATCATTAAGGTTGAAAAAAAAAATAATCTGCAGAATTTAAATCAGATACCACAAGTTCCATTGGCCCACTAAAAACAGAAGAGGGCACCTACATGGATGATTGCCAGGGGAAGAGTGAGGTACTAAGAAAGCAGTATGAATCAGTATTCACCAAGTCAAAAATCACATTAAAGATAAATGACAGCAAACTTCTCCCTAAACAGCAAATCCCGTCTTACACACAACAGATCTCATAACCACGCCACAGTACTTTGAGAGGGCTAAACACCGCTAGCATAAGCACTAAACATCCTCTGGACAAAAAGTATGGACAATGGTATTAAGCCCAAGAGTTTGAAAGTGACTCATATTGCTATCTCCACAAAGAAGCAAAACAGTACCCAAAAGTAATGGACTAATAACAGTTACAATGTTCTCTGTTAAGAGAGGCTGAAGATGTAAATTGATTGACTATATGGAATCAGATAATCTACATACCTTAAGACAGCATGGTTGCTTGATCTCTGTGATAGAATTGTGGAGGTTCTGGTGAGCAGACAGGTTGTTGATGTGATATATACAGATTTTGCAAAACCATTTTTGTATATATAATCATGGTGTAATAGCTTATAAAATTCACAGGGTGGGAATAGCTGGAAAAATTAGAAAATGAGATTGCTATTTTCAATACCTCCATGGTAAAAAACATTTCCCCAAGGAACAGCGCTTGCAACCCTTCTCTTCTGCATTCTCATATCAGACCTGCAAATACGAGTCATTTTTTCATACCATCCTTTGCAGGTGATGATAGAATAAATTTGGAAATCTCATCAAAGATGATACTATGAAAAAAGCTTACTTACCTTCTTTTACATTCCTGCCTTCTGTGGGCATTCTGCAGCACTCGAAGCCAGCAGGATTGTGGGTCAAGAGATGTGGTGATGTGTGTATGTTTGTGTGAGGTGTGTGCAGGACAGTTAAGGAGTATGTGTTCAGTCTTTTCAGTTTGGAAGATGCATCTTGAGCATGAGGGGTCTTGTGAATTGGAGAATTGGTTTTTGTATTGTTTTATAAATGAATGAGGTGTTACTGGGCTCCAACTGCAAGAGGTTACAACATGAGTGAAAAATCACCTTTAGTGAGGCTGTATTATTGGGAGTACAGTTTCATCAAAGAACTTTTCACTCAAAAGCAGCACTCATTTCCCTGCTACAGGATTTAGTGCAGCCTTGGGCCGAAGTAGTCTTTAGAAAGAGGTCCTCGGTTACACGACTATTTCATAGAAACTGGTCATGGGATAAGTATGAATAAATAAATATAAATGAATGGTGTCCAAAATGCAGATGAGGTGAGATGCCTTAGGGGTGTTGCTGCAGGACAGTACATGATTTCTAATAAGAGGCTTTAACCATTTAGCAATCTTGGCTTCTCTAAGCTAGTTGTGGGAGGTTTGTTTTGTGTTCTGGGATTATTTGATTCTTCCAGTCTTTTCCTTTTGCTTGGATGCTTTACCTGTCTATTAGTCCTTAGTTTATCACCTCTCTTGAACATCCCACTGAAATCATCTTTTTCATCCAGTTTTATAGCCTACTTTAGCATCTTCAGACTGTAAATCATGTTAAATTTAATCCTCAGCAGTCATCCCTTTATGCCTTGCATTTTTTCTACCAAGTCTGTACTTCTTTTATCTCCAATTTTTCATGTCAAATCCAATGCATCAGGCAGCTTTTTTATACAAATCCAATGCATCAGGCAGCTTTTTGATACATCCCTTTTCCTTAACAACCCTTTCCTTATGTTTGAGAAGTGTTCCTTTTCCATCCCAGATATCATCAAGAACTTAAGTTTCTTAACCTCACTCTGCACATGTATTGACTATCCCCAGACTTCTTGACACATTTTTCTCTTCCTCTTAAGCCTTTACCTTGTTAAGAATCTTTAGTTTGATCACTGCACATATTTGTTGAACAACCTGCTTTCTCTTAAGCATTCCTTCAACTGTTCCTTGCACTTCTCTAAATTGTCCTGTCTCACGTTGAATAAAATGCAATCTCTGTGACTTCAATTTGTGTGTTTATACTTCAATTTGTGTGTTTATCTGTCTCTCAGATTCATAGTTCCCAGATCGCTGTGTAACACCTGCATTCTTTGCTATGATGCTCTCCCCTTCAATCCCAAAACTAACTCTGCTTCTGTTCCATGTTTCCTCCAGTATTTACAGTTCCCTAGTAATGTGTAGACTGCCTTCATGAGCTTTCACCAGCCATATGATCTGCACTTGGAGCTTTGTCAATGAGTGAGAAATACAGTGTATATTATTTTCCCTTCCTTTCTGTCTTTCATTTAAAAAAAAAAATTGATTCCTAACAGTAACATGGCCAAGACTTGGACATAATGGAGTGAAGATGGCTAGCCACTTGGTGCTACCTAACCTGCATCTGGTGATGTCATGGACTTGGACAGATTTTTAAAAGGTTGTTATTTTGAGATAATGAACATCTGGTTGTCTCATATGACTTACTAGGGTTTGAAGGGAGTGAATAAATCCTCATAGTTGCATCTTATTTTTTGGGGGTTAAAACCACTACCAGGCAGGTGCTCCTTCAAACACTGAAATGGCTCTGCCTATGGTAAAAGATCTGGTTTTTCATCATCCACAGCCTCTGTTTCCATATACTACTGCATGTCTGATGTAATTAGGATTTTGTAAGTGTGAGTAGTATATCATGGCATTATAAAGATTATAAAGAAATATGAGTGTCCATTGACAGCCAATGGAAAAACATATAGTGAAGACCATGTCTTTCATGCCTGTCATGCACTGTGCATCATTATACACATCAAGAGATACTTAGAGGAAAAGAGATACGGTGTTTATATTAATAAGTAACTTGACAAAGGATCAAAGTTGGTATTAAGAAGAGATCCTGGTCTTGGTAGAAGACTTACAAGAGAGTGAAAGATTAGTAGAGGGAATTGTCATGGCTTAGCCAATACAGTCTGACTATTAAGGAGACAGGGAATTTACAGACTGTTATGTAATTTACATTAGTGGTAGAGTTGTTTACTGTGTTAAAAGTAGGTAATCTGTAGGTAATCTAACATACTTTTTAAGAGGAAGTTTTAATGGTGAAAGATCTGGAAATCAGGTTTTTTCTTTTAGACAAATATATCTAGGTTTCTCTGACAAAGGTGCTATTTTCATTTTTCTTCTAGATATAACACTTAGAAGATGAAGGAGAATCAATACGTAAGTGTAGTATTCAGTAGTTTACAGATTATTTAAAGATAATTTATTTTTTTACATATTTGTTTGCCATTTCCCCTAGCAAGTTAATGTGAGGAACAAAGAAATGGCCTCATTAGCTCACATCCACTCTCTAGTTGTCATGTATAATGTACCAAAACCTTAGCCCTTTAATCACATTTTTGCTGTTCCAGGAGCAATTGTTAATGGTGGTCCAGAGCCAGCAGAACTTCTGCGCCTTCTAGATGTTTGTGACCTAAGCAATTCTTATTGCACTACTCCATGCTTATCACCTTCTCCACTCACACCAGCTAATATGCCACCACCACATCAGCGCCCATTTCCAAATGCAAGTCATCTTCATCATGGATCAAATTCCCATATACACCAGCCCAGCACTAATTACACAGCAAGCCCTTCTACAAGTGGTGCACCACAGGTACATCCTGGCCCTCTATTAAAACCAGCAAATGTGGCTTTTCTCTCTCATAATCAGGCTTCATCACCAAGGAACAATCCTCCTAGTACTTCCAATGATGATGAGGATGAAGGGACTGCTTGTTGATGGTTTACATCAGATATGGTTGTCAGAGTAGCTCAAAAGATGGTTAAGTGACTTTTAAGAATAATCATGATTCAAGACTTTGCATCTTTGCCACAATAAAACGGGGTAGCTTGATAATCTAAATACTTACTATTCAAAACCAGGTGAGTTAGTTCTGGTGAAATATTATTTGGTTACAGTTTTTAGGTTAGTTAGCAAGTTCATACATGGGATATTGGACATCCCTACTCCAAAATCAATACTCAGACAGGTGCATATTAGTATTCATTTGATCCATCCTATGTATGTGGGATTGGAGGTAATGGTAATAGGGTATAGAATTTTTAATAAATAAAGTACATGTAGCTATAGAATTCCTTGTACAAAATTTAGAATATGCTGGAAATATTTGCGAATTTAAAATATCACAAAGGTCCTCACGTCCAGTTTTGAATCTCTTTCAACATATACTGGACAACTTTAAGGACCGAGATCTATCTCAACAAAATGTATAGTCATCTCATGGTTGTATGTTTAGCATACAGAAATGTAGTATGGATACCTTTATATAAATAAATTGCAGTATGTTCATCATGTTGCATCACCAGTATCATAATATGTAGTTCATATTTAGTATATTTTATTGTCAGCAAATTCTTTGTTCATTTTGTTCTAAAAATAGAATACATGTCTAATACATTTCATAATAATTTCAGTATGCCACTGGTCATTTTTCTCCACATTCAAATAAATGCACCATTCACACTTGATTAATCCTGTATTTATTGTGATGTAATCATCACAACATTATGTTCAGCATATTAATTTAACTTTGTTAATGTGTTCAGCTCGTCATATGTTTTTTATGCTGCACTCCCTGTAGTAAACTGTGATATGTGCAGCATACAAGGAGATACATAATATAGCTGTTGTATGAGTAATAATAGTAACATGTTCTACCTGTTTTATATTTCAATCAGGTATGCTGTTTCCCACAGCACACTAAGGTGGTCTGTACAGAATCTCTTTTAGGCATCTCCAGCTTAATATGACTGTCTCAATATGTCATTATAGAAATGGAATTGGTTGTGCAAGGTGAAGCCAGTGTTTTCTATTATGTTTGGGTGTTGTAGTAATGGATAGCAATGTGACATTTTTTTTTTAAATATAAATCGGTGTTATGTCATGGAATAAAAGTTATTTATATTTTTTTCCGAGACAGACAGCTAATTAACCTTGAGATATCAGCATTTATTCACGTTCACATAAACCAGTAGGAATATTTACCAAGTTTGTTTCATATTTGATAACTGTATTTGCAAGTGAGGTAGCACCAGGAAACATAAAGAAAGACACAACCACTCATATACACATATGCATACACATGTGTATGTTCATACATATACATATATACACATGCATATCTTCATACTTGCTTGCCTTCATCCATTCCTGGCACCACCCCACCCCACACGAAACAGCATCACCATCCCTTGCATCAGCAAAGTAGCACACCTGGAAACAGATGAAGAATGGCCACATCCACTCATCCATACACAAGCTGTCATGTGTAATGCCCCAAAACCACAGCTCCCCTATCCAATCACAAAACTTTCAATGGTTTACCCCGAATGTTTCACATGCCCTGGTTCAGTCCATTAATGGCACATTGACCCCAGTATACCCCATCATACCAATTCACTCTATTCTGTGCACACCTTTCACCCTCCCGCATGTTCAGGCCACTGATCACTCAAAATCATTTTCACTCCATCCTTCCATCACCAATTTGGTCTATGGTTCTCCTTGTTCCCTCCAATTCTGACACATGTATCTTCTTTGTCAATCTTTTCTCATTCATTCTCTCTGTATGTCCAAACCATTTCAACACACCTGCTCTCTCAACCAAACTTTATTTCCACACATCTCTCTTACCCTTTCATTACTTACTCGTTCAAATAAACTCATACCACGTTGTCCTCAAACTTTTCATTTCCAACACGTCCACTCTCCTCTGCATAACCCCATCTATAGCCTACCACTCCCAACCATATAATATAGATGGAATTACTATTCCTTGTAACATACCCATTTTTGCTCTCCGAGATAACGTTCTCTCTTTTCACACATTCTTCATAGCTGCTAGAACTTCGCCCCCTCTGTGACCCTATGCCTTACTTCTGCTTCCATGGTTCCATTCGCTGCCAAGTTCCAGGTATCTAAAACAATTCACTTCCTCCAATTTTACTCCAAATTTACCTCTCACCTAACTTGATCCTAATAACCATAATTTTATTCTCATTTACTATCAACTTTTTCATTTCACACACTTTTCCAAACTCAGTCACCAACTTCTGCAGTTTCTCACTCGAATCAGCCACCAGTGCTGTATCATCC
>JAYMFT010282331.1:0-10473 GCA_038088735.1 Panulirus argus | reverse complement strand
ATATATATATATATATATATATATATATATATATATATATATATATATATATATATATATATTTAGAAGTGTGTGGACCTAAAACTAACACATGTATCAGTACATACAAAACTATATTTCCCTGCCAGCGTGTCCCTGCTGCTGCTGCTGCAGCTCTTCCTTCCTCATACGTCCCCGCTGGCCATGGCCCTCCATGAGCTACCACTTATAGCCCCTCTTTCATTTCATGTCCCTCTTTCACTTTGCCGTTCCATTTCTCTTCTCACTTTCCTGCGGCGAGGGAGTTCTGGTGCACAGGAAGCGATAGCCACAATAACCTATGGGTGGCGCCACTTCACTCATGAAGCCTAGTCATGGGGTTGGTGTGAGGGGGTTCTAATGGACCACTGATCTGCCACTCACTCACCACCTACCGCGTACCTAAGTTACTCAACACTTAAATCCCGACCTAACGCTACCGTGCCATTACCCAGCACCCAAAACTCATCGCGCGTTAGTTATTCACCATTTATCCATTTGTTTGTATGCCAAACACCAACACTCAACTCACCACCTATACAACACTCATCATTCCCTTACTACTCACGCCCCCACTTACCAGCCATTCATCCATCTCTTATCATACCACTCGTTCATCACTGACCCTTGCTTGCTCATCACTCGTTAACCACCCTACAGCCATTATCTCACTAAAGTGTCATTCCCTCATCTACTAATCAGCACACAAGTTATAAACCACTCGTCCACCACTTCTACACTCACTATTGATCCACGGATCACATACATCACGAACACGTGCTCAAGCTACCTAATGCTCAGTAACCATAGGTACCACTCGCCCGTACTTCATCAACCATTCATCCTTCACTTATTTACCAATAACCAACTGCTCATTTGCAGTCCACCTTCACCTCTCACGACTCAACAAAATTCACCCACATCTCACTTTTTATTACTTCTCCATGATATAAGAGGTTACACTGCAAGTGAAAAGTCACCCTTGGTGAAGCTATATCATTGGGAGTACATTCTCTTAAAAGAACTTTACTCCAAAGTAGCACAGGCTTAAGCTGCAGGAGCCTTTAGAAAGTTCTAAGTTACATTGAGGTTTCTTTCATAGAAATTGGTCCTGGGGTGAATAACAAATGAATATACTACATAGAACAGAAGTTGGTATGTCATGACTCTAGGATTCGTTGTAGAGAGTGTTCATTTTGCTACAAATGGAACTAGAGTAATATAATTATGTGCTGATAGGGCAAGCGTTACCTTTGCAGTTCAGCTTAGGGTGGTGCCAGGACACATGGTTGTTCAGTAGTTTAATGCTGTATGATACTTAGGATTATGCCATTGCAGAGTCGAATTCTTATCAACTTATGTCTTGTTTCTAATGTGCAGTTCTTTTAATGTAGTTGACGGAAGCTAAGAGAGGGCATGAGCAGATCAGAATTCCCAGACACCAGTGATGTCAGCCACATCCTCTCCTCATTGGTTGCCACTTGCATGGGGTAGCTCGCTGAAGTAGAGTAGTTGTGTTCTTGGGTTGGATATGGATCATGTACAAGAGTAGCCTAGCTGATCGCTTTTTTTTTCACTCCTGCTGATATTCATTGGTGGACTGTTTGTTGTGGAGGCCAATGTGGAGAGGCACAGTTCAGGTAGGCTACAGGTGAAGAGGGTTAATATGTGGACATAATCCGACTGGATTTTGGTGTCAAAGATAGCTGGGAGCCATTTATAGCCATTAGAATCTAAAGTGACAGTATAGACTTCTTTACTTTGTACTGTTGATATTTAAGCTGTTGGAGGGTAATTTTCATATATGGTCCTAGATCGTTTCAATATATATCCATCAACCCAGAATATGCTACATTGTCAGATATTTTAGTTTTGAGTTTGCATGATCAGTTTGGATGACCACTACTTATGGTAACACAGTGCATGGTAATTGTGATTCCAGAGAAGTAAAGTAAAAGTACCAAGATTGATTTATATTTTGTCTGGTTATATAGTGTGTGAGAATGTATCTATATGTTGGTGTACTGTTTTTGATAATTTGTCCTTTTGTTCATAAATTCATTGTATATATGTGAATATATGCCAATACCTTCACAAGAACTTGGTCTAGTGATAATTCATAACTGGTAAATATCCCAGTCAAGAGTGTGTGCATTTTGTAGCTGAGGAACAACCATGTATCAGTCCTTATTATGACAGTTTGCTCATTCTCTCTTGAAAGAGGTTCAAGATATTTGTGTGAAAGAGCTGAGAGGCTTGATGCAGCTGATCCTTCCTCATTCAAGGAAAGGTACAGTTAAATGACTTCCAGATATATGATTATCCCAACGATCTAACAGGATTTGTCTTAATATGGTAGATTACTGATCATCCTTCAAAAGTATGGTTATCCATCTTTTGGAAACCTAAATTGAGTTAGAATAGTCTTTCATGAGCTGGTCACTAAAAGCACTGCTTTTCAAGCATCTATTAGTTGCTTTTGTTTATATCATTGGAGTCCCTTGCTCTGTTTCTCAGTTGGTGCTTTCACTGGTATTGGACTTATCAGTAAAACTGTTGTCCATTCACAATGTCAGCTAAAAACAGTACAGTCATGTTGACAAGTTTGTCGGGAAGCAGTACAGAGAAGCAGAAGCATGTGATGTTAGGCACTCAACAAAAAATGACATTAAAAATGAAATGCAATAGATAAGCCTAGGCCTTCAAAATGCCATGAGTTTGACACAGTTAAGGCAGCTTCAGTGGAGGTTTCACAAGACCGAAGAGGAATTCAGATGCTTTTTTGGTTATTTTAAATACACAATACAGTATTGCAAAAAAAAAAAATTAGTTTTAAATGTTTAATGCAGACAAAAAAATGTATAGGTATCCACCTTTTCCAGTTATAATGTGGCTGGGTAAGTTACTTGAGTTAGTGATAAACAGAGATTATAAGGTGTTAAGATTGTTAACCTTTTTATAGAGGAAATGTATCCAGATTATAAGTAGAATGAATGCCTTTAGCATAACTGTTTATTAAAAAATAATCAAACAGTGCCTACAGTACTCCCAATTTTCCTCTTTGTAATGTTTAGATCAGATTATTCATTTTCATATTTCAAAACCTGAGATTACCCCTAACCAAATCATATTTTTGTGTGACACATTATGCTCATAAAATTAATAGCTATAATAATCCTTAAAAATATGGTAACATCCTTTATGTAATTTCCCACTCTATATATAGGGACAGTCTTCCAGATATGAGGGATCATCTCAGTGGAAATGTCTGAAGTGATAGTGACCAGCTTTATACACATACAACGAGCAACATTTTGCTAATGCTTACAGGCATGGGACTGAAGCCATGTTTCCTGGGCTGAGAGCAGAGTGCTACAGTGCTATGATACCCCCTTAATGACAGTATGTTCACTTAAATATTTATGTATAACAGTACTGAGAATATAAAATGCACAAAAAGCAGTATAAAACAGATTCTTTCATAGAAAATACAATATTTCATGTCAATCCCTCTTACAATCTACACATTATTATCCAAGGATTGATTTTCATTTTCATTTCTGAGAACAGTTAGTGCTAGTTCCACTTTATTCTTAAGAAGGTCTGGTTCAGCAATCACTCGAACAAGGTCTTTATAGTCCATCTGCAAAAGCATCCCTGTTAGCTTTGCTGCTTCTGAAGGGTATTTTAAAAACAGTTTTTCATATATAACTTCTCCCAACTCCTCTTTTTCTTTGCTGAGAGGAACAGCTGATGCAGATGAAACGTCTTTCTTGAGTTCTTCTCCCTATAAGAGAGACAGCATGCTTTAACATATTTGTCCTCAATACAGAGTAAAACATAAGGGGCATGTAAAGAGGGTATTCAAGACTACACATCATGTGAAATGAAGAAATTGGCTTTGGTAAAGAAGATACTTATTCCTACTCAGAATTATCTTGGAGTAGGAGAACACAGATCTTTGCTGGAGCTGATGAAGGCTCTGCTAATTTTCTGAATAAAATAAAAAGACTAGAGCAATGCTGAGTAGAAAAAATTATCTAGTAATGAAAAATACTGGGTATTTCAGAAAGATTTGAACATTTATGATCACTTATAAAATATGAGAAAGAAATGTAAGTTTTGAAGTTTGAGAAAACTTTCCTCTCTTATGTAACATTCCACTGTAATGAATAATGAGATATCTATTGGATATTTATGGATTTAGGACCTTCTAACACCCAATTTGACTGTGGTGGTAGTGGTAGCATATCCAAATGATCACTAGCCAGTATCTCTTGGTACTGCACCTGCCTTCAGTCTGGGGGATGATGTCACTGACCCATTTACTCCAAGGGACAGATCTGCCAAGCAGCTAAGAATTGGCATTTCACATGCCTTAACCCAGTGGCAGTCATCATTGATAATAAAGGTATTTCTGAAACATCATCAGTGAAAACTGAAATCTGTCCATGGATCTATGAAAACTTGCTTAGAATCAAAACTATAACCAAGCTCCCAGAACAGTGGTGTCTAACTTGTGAGAGCCATCATGCAAGAATTGGTCTTGAAATAGAAGCTAAGAAGGTCTATTAAAGTTTAATAAAGAATAGAGAAGGTTCAAGTTTTCTCCAAGCATGACTGGTATTAAAATCAGATTCTGCAGATGCAAACTCCATTTTAAAAGTGATGAAATAGATTCCTCCAGGCCAAAAGACAAATTAATCCAAGACCTGTTGCACCCAGAAAGAGGTTCTTTGTTCGGGAGCAGAAAACTTGACTACATCACTGCAGGTAAGGTCAAGGACTGAGAAAATGATCTTGCCCTATTATTCAGCTAAGAACAAAATTCCATCATGTACTTCCTTCTAATCTAGTGCTGATGGCAACCACTCCACCGGCACGGCAGAACAGTGGGGAACTTAATTCACCAAAAAGGTTAACTATTACATCAGCAGCATACTCACTTAGGCAGATGAACCTGCTGGAAATGAGGATTGCTAATATTCATCTGTATTTCCCAGCAATTACTCAGGCTGAGAGAGCTCTTGTTTTACCAAGATCCTCAGAATGGACTAGGAGCTTCAAGTTGTGTGTGCCATGGGATATTTCATTACATTGTAGCTCAAAATCTGAGCAAAAACAGTACTCTTAAGGTGAATCAGTGCCAAAGAAGGTTTTAACTAGCAATTACTCTCTTACACTAACTGGGCCTAAAATACCTTTCGACTCTGTTCCCATTTTTTTCGAAACCTCCTCAGTTAGTATGCATGGAGGAAAACAAGACTGTCTCAAATGGCAAGAGACAACCTAGAAAGGTACAAAAAGCATAACAAATGGTGCCCAAGAAAAGCAAAGCTATTCCATATGAATACTAATTTCATTTACACGAAAATCTCTGATCCTGCAAAGAGTTATCTGCAGTTTCCTATCCTTGAGGCAGCTGTGGTCCTCAACTATTTCATAGCATAGAAATGAATAAGGTGAGGAACTGATTGAATATATAAGCCAAGTGATTCCATGCCACACACCATGAATTAGGTGGGGAATGGGGGATCTTGATCCAAAGGTTGTTCCCAACAGATACTTCAATTTTCATATAAAGACAAACCTAAGTAAGAATTTACAAAAAGCACTTAGCTCAAGACAAGCTGTGTAAGCCAGATGAACAAATGGAAAGTTCAATATATATATAGGAAGTGTGAATATTTTTGAGTATCTATAAGGAAAAGACTTGTGGTTGGGGATTTGACCAACAAGCGGTGTCATGGAGAGACGGAGGAGGTAGGTATGTTGTAATGATATTTAATTCCTGACAATCATGAGCACGCTCATGGTCAACAATGGGTAGTCATATTCACAAGCCTGTTTTAACCAAATATGGAAATTCTAGAATACTAATCTCAGCATTCATCTTATCTGCAGGGGCATAGACAGTGCTTCATTTTATCAGCCCTCATGGAGAATAATGAAGGAAAATATAGAAATCATACATTGAAATATCAGTTTTAAAATAAACGTAACTTACATTGTAGAATAACCATCCACATAATATTCCTACACTCACAACAATCCAGATTCAACTAACCTGTATATATTTCATGTATTCTCCTCGGGCCTTGTTAACAGCTTCCGTCAAGGCCCTATCATCATTTAACAGCTGGGTGAGGGTTAGTACAGGAAGTTCTAGCAGCATTCCAGTGATCTATAGAATACAAACAACAGTGATAAGATTGAATTTTCCTTCTGGGGAACTATATGTGATGAATACTTATAAAAGTAATTCAGAGAAGAGATAAGTAGTTTAGATTCATAGAGGCTGTATTATGGTAGTGTGTGAGCTGGAGAAGGCCCAAACCAGCCTAAATTTGACAGATAGGCTTGATGGACAGCCATAATTAACATCAAAACAAAATTTTACAAAAGTGACCACAAAGCACTAACAAATAGATATCTGGAGTTCATCTTATCAGTTGCTGCTGGTACAGCAAGTTTCATTCATAATGCTGTGTAGACCTACTAGATATTTTAAAGGTAAGCATGAAAGCAAAGTCAAGCTCTCTATTTCACAAACTGCAATATCAAAGATCAAATTTCCTCTAAAGGAAAACAACCTAAAGGACTAAGTATGTGAGCTATACATGCATTTAAGGCTCTTAGAGTTGTCAGAAGTTAAAGCTGGAAATGGAAGGGAGTCATTCATCTACTCACGGGATATGGATTCTTTATTCAGAGGGAAAATTAAACATAACAGAGATGCCCATCCAAAGATTACATTGTTTTCTAACTAAAATAGTACAATTTACAGTACTGGAACCCCTATGCAAGCTAAACACATGGGTATTCATGATTTCTTGATCTGTAATAAAACTTTTTTGTTTTAGTCTTGCTGTCATTTCAGTGGTTAACACATAGTTGGAAATTCCCCCTTCAACTATATCCTCACCTTTTTCATCACTGCCTTCATTTTCTTTATTATCTGGAGTTACTACCATTTTCATAATATCTGCATTAGAATATGATACACAGCAGGTGCATCACTAAGTTCTGGTATATTTCAGTAACTCATTTATGATTTTTTTTGCTTCTGATATTTGAAATTCAGTAAACTCAGCCACAGGATCAACATTGGGACTGTCTTTGAACATCAAAGCAGGCTATCTATGCAGGACAACAGGGGCTCTTTTAAGTAACTGAATGACACCCATAGATTGCATTCCTTTCTAAATGCTGCAGATGATGTCCCAGCCTAAGACACTGAATTAATGCACTGTCCAAATCACTGTTTTTTTTTTCTTTCTTCGGTCTTTTACAAATGACTATACTTTTCTTACTTTCACTATCAACATGGAAAGATCTTATCATTTTGCTTCTTTCAGTTATACACAAATGGGAAACCAACACCGCAAATCTCACAAAATGTTATTACCAAAGTGCCCTTGTGCAGTTTTTTTTTGACATAAACGTGTTATGAACTTTTGATTCTGTCAGGTTTTCTTGGGCTCAAGACATGATAGCAAGGAATGTGTCAATCCAGGGGAGGATTTGAAGCTTTGAGCTTTTGAAATGAAATCTCATTATATTTTCACTCTTTCATGACTCTGTTTTCAACTACACCTTTCCTACTATCCTCCTTACTACACTTTACTCTGAAATAACTGAACCCATCCACAACATCCTGATTTTCAACATGTAAACTGATTTTACCATTTGGCATCCCTTTTCAATCCAGAATTATTATCTTACTTTTACTTGCATTTTCTTTCAGCATCCTCCTCTTGCATATATAACTGAACCAGCCCACCATTCTTTCCAGCTCACTCTGGCTCAGCAAACAACACAGCATCATCTCCATACAACATGTGCAGCAGTTTCCAATTTCTTTGTTCATAGTGATGTGTCACTCTCATCCAGAAAATTATCATATAATTATTGTGACATCATACAATCTTGATGCACTCCACATTTATTTCATATCTCTTCTTAAACTCACACATGCATTACTCTTGCTGTAAAAATCTCTAATTAACAGAAATGAAGTCTACATCATGTTCAAAATTTCCCAAGCTGCTCTTATCTTTACCTTATTATGTTCCTTTTCTAAATCCATAAATGCTGTTTAACCCTTTATTCCCTTAAATCCTCCTCCACAACTTGCCTAAATGTAGAAATAGGACTTGCATACCCTCTTCCCTTTCTACACCAACCTTCCTCACCAACGCGGGACTTGTTAATTCTTTTAATACAATCAATCACAATCTTACCATACACATGTCAAATATGAAAAGGAGGTTCATTTCTCTTAGTTCTTACATTCATCTTTACTCCCATTTCATTTAAACAGTGGAGGGATAATTGCCTTTGACCAAACACCAGGCATCTAACTACTTTTTTGTTTCTATACACATTTTTCAGATCCTTTCCATTGCATTTTCAACCCCACTCCTCACTCTCGATCCTTTCCATTGCATTTTCAACTCCACTCCTCACTCTCTCACCACTTAAATATTAGCCCCAGATTTTTTTTTTTTTTTTTTTTTTTTTTTTTTTTTTTTTTTTTAAGAGTACTCCCCATTTTACTTCTTTGTACTGTCTTCCTCTTCCTCATATCTATTTTTTTCTCTGTAATTCAATTGCTGTTATGCTAACATATCTTTTTCACCATCATCTCAAATCAGTTTGTCAAAACATTTATTGTATCTCTTATAGATTTAATCCTTTGTTAGCAGCATTCTCCCAGATTTGTTTAACATGCTTTCATTCCTTACACATACCTCTCTTTTACTTCAGCAATACCTTGTTCATCTTTATTAAAGCCTAATTCAGTTTTATTCTTAAAGCGGCTTGTAACATTATGTGGACTTAAAATATAAACACTGATATATGATACAGGATCAGGAGACCCATTACTAAAATTACAGTAATAATGGACAGTTTAGCATAAGAAACAAAATCAATAGCTAAGCAGTTTAAAATTTTGTTTTCCAGCCAAAATACATGTGCTAAGCCATTGGTCTCAGCCTCATGAGTGTGATCAAATGTGGTTATCAAAACCACCTGAAGTCCTCAGCTACGTGAAAATTAACACTGTATGCTCTTATAAATAAAATACATTGTATGTTCTAATAAATAAAGTGCCCTGAAAAGTTATTGGGAAAAACAATACTAACTCCAACAGGAACAATAATCATGTAAATACATTTCTCTTTTTGTTAAACACATGCAAAGATTGCTGGATTTTCCCTAAAGAGAATCACTCATATCATCCCTGAACACTTATGTGACAATTACCTTATTCAGTATTATATGTGAGGGAGGTATGTAAGGACAGAGATAAGGGGAGACCCTTTTGCCATGGCCACAACCTTGATGAGATTTCCTGGAGTGAATGGGCAACAGAAATATAGATAGATAGATATTAAATTCTGGGTTTCCAATAACATCTTAAACAATCAGAATTTTTAAGTGTGAATGCATAAGACAAAAAAATAAACTAATCATATTGATGAATGTGCAGGAGCTACAGAGGCAGGATGATATTAAAGTTTCTCAAAAAGTTTCTGATTGAAGATGTTAAGCAATGGCCACAGAAATTGGTATCAATTTCATATCATCTCTCATAATGCAAGACAGTAGCACAATGTAGATGGACCAAGCAAACTGTAGACTGAGGACTGAAGGACTCTGTGTCCCTTTTGAAATTTATCTAAGGGTGAGATAGGTTGCATAGCCCATTATAGTCAGAAACCATTGTCCACTATGCAAACATTGGAGAGACATTTCCTTTAGCAGGAGAAAATAATATGAAAGCAATGAAATATGTTTGGTGAATTTTTTATATAAGACGCAAGCACGTTAGCCTCAAATTCATTACATATGCCTCCCTTATTTGTACATCTGAAACATTACTGCAATGCATAAAAAAATATCTTCATATTAAAATTTACATATTTGCAACAAAGCCATCATATGTTCAAAGTGCAAAACTGTCATGAATATTATTGAAAGTAAATGCCACAAGCAGTGGGAGGTTAAATGGCTTTTAGCATATTAATATATCTAGTTGGATATATACATGTTTTATTCCTACAGATAAAACAAGATGAATGTGATTAAGGCACAGCCCTATTACCTGACTGTTGAACTCATCAAACTGTTCATTTACATATCTTATCAGAACTGTTTTCAGAAAAGCTTATGAAATATCTTTTATCAGGTATGGGACCTCTACAAAAACAACATACCTGAGCACAAAGTTCTTGTTCAAGTGCTGACACTGCTTGGAAAAGTGCTACTCCAAGAGATTCTCTCACCTCTGAGTTTGGCCTGAAAAAGTTCATGTTGTATGCTTTCATTTTCTTCCTTTTTTTCAGTGCTGTATCTTTTTTCTGACACACACATACACACACACATATATATATATATATATATATATATATATATATATATATATATATATATATTTTTATATTTTTT
>JAYMFT010282320.1:0-10473 GCA_038088735.1 Panulirus argus | reverse complement strand
TCTGTTCCTTCTTTTGGAAAAGTGAAAACAGGAGGGGAGGATTTCCAGCCCCCCGCTCCCTCCTCTTTTAGTCGCCTTTTATATAGTTACACAGATACAGAACTATATTACGCACCAATCACTGATGTGTCTGTTGCCTTAGTCTCAGCAGCCTTCCTCAGGGTTAAATTTTCTTCTTGTAGTTCCTTATATTTCCTGATGGAAAGAAATTACTTATTGTTAATAGCCTTATGACAACTTTTATAAACAAACAAACATTTACATCCAGATTACTTGTTATGCCCGTATCAAAAACATACACTCAACCAAGAAAGACCAACATTACTAAAGGAATATCAGTATCAAAGATAATGATAGACGAAATACAGGGCAACAGAAACAAAACTCAAATATTAACAATATGAGCATAAGAAGCAAAAAAGTTAGCACAAGTCTTTTTGAGAGCATGAAGATATGAGAAATCAAAACTTATACTTGAAGATAATCATAACCATATATACTTTACCTCTGAAGTTCTGTCAGTTTCTCTGTTTTGGAAATTGCACCTCTGTCTTTCTCCATGTTTTTAAGAGCTTTCTCTTCCTTCTGTAGTCTATTGAAGTCTCTTTCCAGATTGTTAAAATCAGAACAGCCAACTTCCTGCATGCTTTCAGCAGTTTGCTTTTGTTGTGACCCTTCACCAGTTAACACTGTTCCCTGGGATTGCCCAAAGAATTCCAGTTTTGATTTCGTATTTCTACCTTTTCCAGGAAACTCTGTAGAAATTTCTCTTTGGGCTTGTTTCACTTTCTCAAGAGCGGAAGTCTTTGATTTCCTACCTATTCCAGTGAGGTTCAGATTAGAGGTGTATGAAGAACAATTCATCACTGTATCGGGACCTGCATTCATTCCCAAAAGCATCCCTTCATGTTCCTTCTTTTTTTCTTGGGGCAAAAACTCTTCCTTTGCAATTTGTACCTTA
This sequence comes from Panulirus argus, assembly GCA_038088735.1. Lineage (NCBI taxonomy): Eukaryota > Metazoa > Arthropoda > Malacostraca > Decapoda > Palinuridae > Panulirus > Panulirus argus. The sequence continues at coordinate 9,512 of JAYMFT010282320.1, read as the reverse complement.
AGGTCTTCACATTCCTCAAATAACCTGGTGTACTCTATCTTCCACTTGCTATGTTCCCCTGCTAGGTCCTCAAAGTTCTTCTTGCTAGTTTCTATTTCACAATTCAAATGTGTTACATTTTGCATTAATTCATCAATCTTTTCCAAGGCAGCTCTCTCATCACCTGCTGCTTGCCTAAAGGTCTCTATTCTATTTTGGTACTCCTCAATTTGCTTCTCTAATGCCTCTTTCTCTTCTTGATAAATAAGTTTAAATTTATCATGGTCACCTAATCTCTCTAGGAGAGAATCAACAGTATCACTGCTCACTTTCAATTCTTCCTCTAATGTTTTTCTACCTTGATCTAGATCTTCTATTCTTTCCTTTAATTTTTCATTAGTCTCTTCAAGTTGAAGAGTTTTCAATTTTGTAACAGCCAATTCTTGTTCCAAGGACATTTTCTCCTGCAATAAACTTTCAAGCTCTCTTTCACTTCCTCCAACACTGAAATCATCCAACGTAGTTTCTCCCTGTCTGGACAATTCCGTAAGTTTTGTTTTAGTCTCTGAGAGTTCCTTCTCAGTGCTCTCTAATTTTTCTGTTATTGAAATATACTGTTTGCCATAGTTTTGACCCTGCTTCCTATAATAGTTTACCATTTCATCCATCTCTGCATTTAATTCAGCACATTCTTGCTCTTTTTTGACTAATTCTCCTTGCTTAACTAATAACTCTTCCTTCAGAGACTTTAATGTCTTTCGAAGTTCATTATTTTCTTCAACTGTTTGGTTTCTCATAAACTGACTAGCTGATACCGAGTCATCCTCAGAAGATACCATGAATCTCAACTTTGTCTCTGCGAGTTCAGTTTCAACCTTCTTTAACTTATGGGTTAATGCTTTATATTCATCAGCCTTCAAAAGGCTCTCCTTCTTGTAATGACTTACCATATCATCCATTTCAGCATCTAACTGGGAACATTCTTTTTCCATTTTAGTCAAGGCTACTGTCTTCTCTTGCAAGTCTTGTTCAAGCTTATAAAGTTTTTCTGAAATAACACTAAATTCTTTTTCAGTTTGAAACAACTTAGATTTAAGTTCCTGTTTTTCTTTATCATGCTTTGAATCACTGTCTGCCTGCAAGGCCATAAGATTGTTCTCAGACATGGTCAGTTTCTCCCGCAAGCTCTCCAGCTCTCTCGAGTCTTTCCTATACTTCATTACTTCTCTTTCTAAAGTCATGCATTTCTTCCTCAATTCTTCAGTACCTTCATAACTGTGTACTATCCCCTCACATGTCTCCTGAAGAGACTTGCCTGGTTCCTCAAACTTAGTGACATTAACTGTTGTACTCTCTGCCTCCAATAAAGCATTTTCTGCTTGTTCTTTATCCAAAATTGTAGCATCATATTTGGCCAATTGACTTTGCATTTGCTCATCCTTTTCAATCATTTTAACCTCATGTTTTGCAGTTTGTTTTATTAACTGACCAGCTAGCTGGGTACTGATTACTTCATGGGACTTACTAACAAAAAGTTCTCTTAGTTTCATATTTTCTACCTGCAACATTGAAATTCTCTGGGATAATTCTGCTTCTGTAGATCTTAAAGACAAACTCACATTATTAAGATTCTCCTGAATATTTTCAAATTCTAACTTAAGAGAGTCATATTCTGCTGTCATTTCTTTTAGTAAGCTAGTTTTTTCCTGTAACTGATATGCTATGTTATCTAGTTTTTCACTGACATTTTTATGCTCTTCTTCAACATGCAATAATTTGTCACAAAGTTCCTGTTTTTCAATTACGTGCCTTGTTATCTCTTCACTATGCTCATTAATCTTCCTATTAAGTTCAGCTTGCAAGGTCACTAGTTTGCCCTCAGCAGTAGCTAGTTTATTTGGCAAGTTCTGCAACTCACTTAAATCTATCCCATACTTAATCAATTCTTCCTCTAATGTCATAAATTTCTTCACTCTGTCTTCCATGTCTTCATACTTCTGTGTCATCTCCTCAAATGTCTTGGAAACTGCAGTGGAGTTATTTTTGGCCTCAGTCTTTAGTAAAAGTATTTGTTCATCCTTTTCAGACATTTCTGTTTCATATTTTTCAATCACACTAACTAACTTTTCCATCTCTTGGCTGCTAAATTCTTGTTGAGCAATCAGATCTCCCTCTTTGGATCTCAGAATGTCAATATCTTCACACAGCTTCTGATGTTGTGATTCCAGTATGGAAAATGCACTTTTTCTTTGGACAATCTCGGCTTCTTTCATTTCTAGGCTTTTGCTGATACATGTATAATTCCTTTCCAGATCTTCCAATTTTAATTTCAGGGAATTACATTCACCTGTTAATCTTTCTATCTCTTCTTCACGAGTTTTGATGACAAGAGCCATATTTTTCCTGTCAGTACAAACTTCTTCATAAAGCTTTGTTGACTGTTCTATTTCCCCTTGAAAATCATGCACCCTGCTTGACATTAGTGCTTCTATACGACATAAAGATTCCTCATGATCTTTCTCCTTATCATCTAAGGCCTGCTGTGCTTCTTTTAAATCATTCTCCTGCCTCTTTATCTTTACGTCTTTAGCCTCAACTGCTGACCTCATACAGACAAGCTCCTCATTCCTAGTTTTTATCACATCTTCCAGGTTAGTAATTACCTCTTCCTTTTTACTCAGATTTTCAAAGAAGGAAGATATCTCTTTACTGTGCTCAGAAGACATGAAACTTAGTTTCTCGTCCTTCTTAGTGAGCATGATCTTCAGATTATCTATTGTCTGTCTCAGCTGGTCACATTCTTTTATTTTGCTTGAATACTCATTTCTGAGTTGCTCCAATTCATCCAGTTTCTGGTCTATGATGAGTCGATCTAAATTCTCAGAGATTAAGGTATTGGATGCTATTCCTGAAACATGAATGGCTTTACTTAATTCTTCCTTCTGGTTATTGTCTAACTGTTCATGCACCCCTTCTGAATCACACAATAATTTTTTTTGTTCACAAGATTTACTTAATGCTCTTATATCCTTTGTTTGGCTGTTATGTTGTTCTTCACGGCAGGTTCCTGTATTCTTTATATCATGGATTCTGTTTTCATATTCTATCTTCAAAAGTTCTAATTCTTTCTGCAGTTGTGAACTGTTTTCTTCCACAACAGAACACTCCTCAGTCTTTTTAATCAAATTCAACTGTAAGTCATTTACCATGGTTTGGAGATTACTGTGTTCTGTCTTGAGATTCTGAAGGTCAACCTCCTTGTCAGCTAATGTCTTTGTCATCCCCCCCATCTCCATGACTATCTTTTCCATCTCCCTCTCTCTGTTTTCAAAGGACTCTTCCTTCTCACTGAAATTAGTTATTATCATTTCCAGTTCACTATCCTTTTCTGCAATTACATTTGCCAAGTGTTCTTCAAAATACTTATGTTGATTTTCCTTTTCTTTCTCAAGAATTTTAATCTTTTGTGTGGCATTTTCCAGTTCCTTTTGCTTTTCTTTCAGCTCATCTGACGATATAGTATTCTCCTTTAAACAGTCTTTATCTAGCTGATTATTTGCTGTAATTATACCTTCAGCTTCTAATTCCAATGATTTGACTTTAAATATATTCTCTAATTCATTTAATACTAAAATAAGTAGCGTTCCTCTTAAGGAAGCAATGGTATCAGTGGCATCCTTCAATTCTTTTGTCAAAAGATATTGTTTTTTTCCTTCAGAATGAGGCAGTAAGGATAACTCTCTTGCCTCTTCCAATTCTGTTGTTCTATCTTGTAGTTTCTCCATCAGTATTTTAATTGTCTCAATATGTTTTTCCTTTCCTTCCTCTAGGGAGGATTCTGTTCTTGCCTCTGAGACACTGTTTTCTTTAAGCTTATTCAGCTCTTCTCTTAGTTTATCCAGTTTTTCTTTCAAAGCAACATTTTTCTTTTTTCCTTCTAGCTCTTCTGTGGTCTTTGCTGGTTTCATCATAATATCTGAAGAATATTTGGAACAAGAAATAATCTCAGGGGTAGGTAAAGACTCTGTTCCTACAGAAAGCTGATCATTTTCCTTGTCAAAGTGTTCTTTGATGCAAACATTGTCTGTGACTGATACACCAGCTTTCTCTAGTAATTTCTCATAATCTTTCTGGGTAAGCTTCAATTCCTCCTCTACAACTGATTTTTCTTGCTTGAGATTTTTAACTTGCCATCGATAACTGTGTATTTCTTCTTCTAATATCATTTTGTCACTTAATTTCTCCTGAAGCTTTTCCATTTCTAATTCCAAGGTATTTCTCTCAGCTAAAACTGAATGGAGTTCTTTCTCTAATTTGTTAATCACATTCTCAGATTTTTCAGTTGTGTTTTGATTCCATTTCTCCTCAGCTTTTCTTTTCTCCATGAAGACACAGCTTTCTTTTCTCTGATCTAAACTGGTCTTCAACTGCTTAACTTCATCATGCAGTATACAATTTTCCTGGCTTAACAGCTCTAACTGATGTTTCAACTGTTGCATCTCTTGATTGGATGAATCTGGTATATGACTGAGAACAGAAGTTTCAAACGTGTCGTTAATAAGTGTTATATTCATGCCAACTTGGCGTAACTCATCAGCAAGAGACTGCTGAGGGGTTACATATAGCGATTCACTATCTTGATTTTCAATCTGTCTGCCACATACTTCCTCATCTGAGGTGTACACAAGTTTCCCTTTAAGACTTTCTACCTCCTTTGACCTTTGTGAACTTTCCTGAAGCTCCTTTACCTGATCTGTTAGTACTGCATTTTCAGTTTTCAAAAGCTCTAACTGTAATTTTATCTGCTTTATTTCCTGAGTGGGGGAGTCTGATACATGATTTAATGCTGATGTTTCAGAGGCTTTACTACAGGGAGTTGTGTTCATACCTGCTTGGTGCAACTCATATGGAAGAGACTGAATTTCAGTAGATAACTGAGGAGTCGTATAATCTGCATCTGTCTTGATGTTAGTATCATGACAACAGCTGGCTTTCACAGCAGAAAGATTTTCTTTAAATTGAGTCTTAGGTCTACATTTAATAAGAGCATGTACTTCAACATGTGCATCCTGCAATGCCTCTTCAACATTTATGAAAGTGCCAGATTCAGATATGGGAGTAGCATGTGCTGGGCATAACTGGCCAGATTTGCTTGTGCTGAGTTGGTCACAGTCCAAGCAATGAATAACATAATCTCCAAAGAAAGACTCCTGTACTTTCCATGTGACTAATTCTTCTTCTACCTCTGCAATCACCTGCAAAAAGATAAAGTATGTTCATTAAGCCCTATTAGTACAATAAAAGCCTTTATATATCAAATGAAATGCTAAACTGTACAGAACTAGTCTCCCTTTGATGTATCGTAACCCTTCATAAACCCTCCTTCAAGCACATTAGTCACATCACTAAATAATCAGTATATTACAGACTATACCTTTCTAATTCGGCAACTCCCAAGGTCCAGCATATTTTGATCTGCTGCCATCAGTCTGTGGATCTGACACCAGGGCAGCGCTGATAGCAGCGCTAAGGCGTCAAAACCTATTTACATTGCAGCTGAGCTAATTAACAGTCTTGTTAATTTCTTATAGCCCCAGGACAAGTGTATAATGCTGATGAATCTGCCCTGTATTGGCATGGTATACCATGAAAAACCCTTGCCCAAGATAATGAGGAGTCTCCATTTGGGGGTAAGGATTCCAAAGAAAAGGCAACAATTCTTGGCTGCAGCAATGCTGGAGGAATACATAAAACAAGCTGATGGTAACTGGAACAAGTGTTCATCCAAGAGCATTTAAAGGAGTCAATTTCGGTTTTCTATTTTCTGGCATTTTTCTATGGTTCAGCAACGGTCAGGTCCCAAAGTTACCAGATTAAAGAGGTACATCCTGTACACCTTGCACACTGTCTCTTGATCCTTCAGTCTTATCCTCGGTTTTCCCTATTTCTATTTCCATATGATGAAGCTACCTACTTTTTATCAGTATTCTTTTATCCCTCATCCTCTATGTTCAGAAAATATTGTCTTATTTACCTTTTCACTTTTCCAAGGCTAACAAGTATTGTGAGAGTAAAACATTATACCCATCCATAACAACAAGGCCCTACCATTCGCCTACCTCACCATCCCATCCACATATAGATTAAACAGCCACGGTGACATCACATACCCTTCTGGCAGACCCACCTTCACCTGGAATCACTTACTCTCCTCCCTTTCTACTAGCACACAAGCATTACTTTCTCAATAAAAACACCTCAATGCTTCTAATAGTTTTACTTCCACACCCTAGAATCATGACACTTTTCCACAAAGCATTTCTATCAACCCTATCATATTTTACCCTTGGTCCATAACTACCTCTAAAAATCCCTCTTTCTGTGGGTATTTCTCATAAATTCTTCTAAACAAATGCCTGGTCCACTCCTGAAGCCACATTGTTCCTTCCCAAACAAATGCTTAGTGCATGACACCACTATCTCAATCACAACTCTCCCATACAATTTACCAGGTATTCTAAAAAGACTTACATCTCTGTAATTTAAGCAATCACTTCTGTCTTCCTTGACATTACACAACAGTAATGGAACTACAGAGCCATTCTGCTAGCCTTCAGGCACCTTACATTCAGCCATACATACACATCAACCAATCAACAACACTGTCAACCACTTTCTTGAGAAATTCAACTTCAATCCCAGCCACTCTTGACATGCTTCATCTTAATCAAGGCTTTCATCATCTCTTCTCTTTTCACCAGACCACACTTCATTTTGGGGATAAAAGTGTTTTAATACTCCACTGAGCAAGTACTCTCTGATGCTCAAAAGGCACTGTTGGTGAGCAACCATAACAAAAATATAAATGGTTTGCTTGAAGAGCATTGCAAAATTCAAGAATCATCAAGAAGGTCTATCTTTGTATATCTTCTACATCAATTCTATACACAATTAAAGTCGGACAATCTGCTTGACTTTATCACTAATATTGTCATGATAAGTATCTTAAATGGAAAATCCATCTTGGACCTACATTTCATTCCAATGTTATACATCTTTGAAGATGTATGTGTCTTATATTACATGTACTCCAAGTATCCATGGGAAACATTAATAATGTCTGAATTATATTTCATACCTGTGAATGATACAATCTCTCATGTGTTGTCTCTTCATTCAAAGTATCAAATTTCTGTTGTTGCTGTTGCTGGAACTGCTCTTGTGCAACTAGTGCTTCCTGAAGACCTAAAAGTTGTTGCTTGATTATCTCTAGATCTTGAGGTTGCAGGAAGGGCTCATCCAGACAACTAATAGACCCTCTCCTTGGTGTAGAAGGTACAAATATAGATTCCTCCAAAACATGCAAGGTTTCTGATAGTTTACGAGAAACTTCCACAGAGGTAATGCTGGCCTCTCCTTTGGTTGCATTACAATGAGGTGGGCGTGGTACTGTAAAGACACCTCCACAACCCACTGCCTCCAACTTCTCATGAAGGCAGTGCACCTAAAGAAAATTAATTACCATATGTTACATCTACGAAAGGAAGATCATCCACATCTGACTAATCATAATCCTGTCTACGGGGAGACTTTAATTTGTCTTTAACTACATACACATTTACATGGGTAGATCATGCACACAACCTCAACACATGTCCAGTGTGCTATCATAAAATGTAGGCTTCTACATTCATAAAAAAATTCTTAACTTCTTCCTTTTCATTCTAAGATGATATGTTTATCAAGACTAAGGTTTTCATTCATACCTTTAAATCATACAAAAACAAATCTATTGCACATGAAAAACCATTCCTCTGATATCCTCTTCTAAAATATCTACAGCAAGGGTGAAATCATTCATATCAAACGATGTAAATCAATTTTTTTAAATTAAACAAAATCAGAATGAAAAATCATGTTCACAATTTCAAAGTCTCTTGTGACGTGGGGGATAAGTTAAAGGCTATTCCAGTCCAAATGCACTGAGCTATATCATCAGCTGGGATGACATAACCTTTTTTACATATGGACTTGTCCATACAAAAATCAGAAAGTGCCTTCCTTAAGAAATGAGCTCAAAGCTTGTTACAATGGTTAAATACCATAACAAAATAAATGAATAGCCAACTCACAAGGTTTAACAAAGTTCTTAAGATACTTAAGTTATGACCTTTTCTAAATTTATGAACCACATTACATTACTCCATGTCATACTGACTATTTAGATATGTTGCAAGAGCACAGATACTCAATGACAATTACTGTTTCTTAATAGTTCTGTAGAACTCAACAGATCTAAAACACCAAGTCTTCATTCAATCAAAAGCTTCAATATAAAGTTTAGTTCTTAACCCTTAAATGGCTCCCATTGTCATCTGATGACTGTGCAGAGGATGGCTGATTAAACATCCAGCTAATTTACTGAACTATCAGTAGCCTTAGCCAATGGAAGTTTCTTCCATCACCAAGAGGCTGTAAGAAAATTTCTTCTCTCCTATACAACCCGTGATCACCATTACAGGTGTACGCCCATTAAGTTTCATGTTGTACATACTACAGTGATCCCAAGGAAAATGTGAAGACTGTTGAATGACCTAAGTGATGAGTAGAAACATTATCACATGTAACAGTTGATGAGGAAAGTGAGGAACAACAACATGAGACATGTAAAGAAGTAAAAGACCCAGAAAATGAATTCAGCAGAATTATTTAAGAAGCGAGAAGGCAACCACCACAACCATTAGCTTGATCTCTTTTCATAAGGGAGATATTATGCAACAACTGCACCTAATTTTCTTTTTTATATAATCATGGTGTACTTTTTATTGTTTGCTACAGAGTATTTTTTTTTTTTTATATGAAAAGGCAATCCTGCTAATGAAGACCTTAGAAGTACATTTAACCCTACCTAAAACAAGCTTCTTGAGGGCCCCATCACCAGTCAGCAGCAAGAGATTTTGAGAAAATTATGCATGTATCTTTAACAAGTTCCTGAAGATCCACTACAATGACTCTAACTGGAAAAAAAACAATGCTCCTTTAAGACTACCACATTCTGGGATCTGTTCTACCTCCTAAGTTTTCATTGCAACCTTTCCGTAATCGACTGCAGTCTCCAGTAAAGCTGGTATCTGAAACAGCTACATCTTATGCCAACTTCACTTCTGGGACCAGCACTTCAGACAACTGTTTCAATAATAAATCCAAACCCTTTCATCCACAGGCCCATGCGCAAACCATCTGGAGCACACTCACCATGCAAAATGGTAACCTCAGCAGTGCTGAACTGTTTCAGCTCTTTGAATCAAGCATCACCCAAGCTAGACTGAGCTACAGACTAAAAGGACTCACCTACAATCTGTAGGGCCCTAATGAAGACTTCATACTGCATCCATGATTCATGATTTGACCCATAACTCCTTAGTACTGGTATAATCCTTTGCCATTTACTGGCCCACCTACCCAAAATACAGTACAAACATGTCTAAGACAAAGAAGAGGCCGAGCAAAGTGAAGGAATGATCCCCGACAAA
>JAYMFT010282309.1:0-10473 GCA_038088735.1 Panulirus argus | reverse complement strand
ATATATATATATATATATATATATATATATATGTGTGTGTGTGTGTGTGTGTGTGTGTGTGTGTGTAGAATGTATTATGTATAACCCATAAAAAATATGAGATGCGTATGATGTAAAAAGAAATTATTTTTAAGAATATACACTGAATAAACTACGGAAATTAAAGTGAAACTGAAAAAAATCCCTTTACGCAAACCCTCACCAACCACTACCACTGGTGCCTACGGAATACTTAGCCACTCTTCGACACGGACCCCCAAAGCTACTGCAAGACCTGGTGATTTTCCGTATTCGCGCGGAATGTGGACGCTTTCGTCTTGCCCGTAGCTAGAACCGCTATTTTTTTTTTCTTTGCTAGAAACGCTATTTCTTTTTTTTTCTTTTTTTTTTTTGTGACAGTAAAAGAAAAATATGGCCAAGCGAGTACACGAAACAAGATTCCTTCATTAAATATCTTGAAAGGTAAGAGACTGCAGAAGGGTGTGTACGAAACAAGATTCCTTCATTAAATATCTTGAAAGGTAAGAGACTGCAGAAGGGTGTGTAACCAAGGAAGCAAGATAATCACTAATAGAGGAAGTTATGTGAACCTCCTACCATTACTGAAGGCTGCAGATGCAACGCCAGAGGTCATACAAGGGAGAAAAATATTGAGGCGGAATAATACCCGATGCCAGACAGATCTGGGACCGACTTAGAAATTATTACGAAGAAAAAGGAACACGTCTCCGAGAATCTGGCCAAGTAACGAGGCAAGACTGGAAGGAGGCATGGCTCACCTTGACAGCGAATTAACGTGTGTGGAGGTTTTCAGAAAAGCACTATGGCTCAAGCTGGATAAGTTAGTGTGAGCCTTAGACCTATCCGCTGCCAGGGTCATTATAATTAAGGCCGTCAACGTCGAAAGGTATTACCACTATAGTTGAAAGGTCTTGAGAACGAACACCTTCGTGTGAATCTCTTGTTCGAGTCGGTATTTAGCGAATCCATTAACATGCTCCGGACTGAGAGACGAGTCGAAGTCTTCAGACAACGGTGTTCCTCAGTGGATGGATATAAGAGGGACCACTTCGTCCCCCATTCGAGTCTTCGGAGTGCCACTGATAACACGGTAACGAACGCTGTCTCCATGGCCAGACTCCCGGAGCTTTATCGTGGTAAAGAAAGGCGGACAATCAACAGTGTGTGTGTGAAGTTTTTAATTTGTGATCACCCCCGAGAGTGTAAAAGTCTTTAATACGGCTCCCCATTAATAAAGAATAAACCAAAGGACACAGAAGAATAAGCCAGCACCATTAACGACGCCAATCAAAAAGAAGTTTTCGAAAAATAACGTACATAGCTGTAAAGTACGGCTTTGAGAGACTGGATCACCACGTCAGACATAACCGATCGAACACTGACAAGAGCCTGGAAGCCGCTACGGGGAGACAGTTCCGTGTAATTTACCAACAAACACCGCTGACAAACGAGGCCATGGCGTGATGCCGCGTAAAGTGTCTACAGGAGGGAGTTTTGTCTGGGGAATTATGACACTATAGATCTGTGGCTTTACTAAAGAAATGAATATCCAGTTAGTAATAGTGAACAGTACGTAATCCCACAGCGTCTTTTGCTAAACGCTCAGTACCTTAAGGGAGAGCATGCTCACGTCTTGTTCCTCGACCTTCCACATGACATAGCGTAGTCCTCAAGGGCTTAAGTCGTCGTATTTAGGGGGTTAAGTCGTCGTACTGAAGGGGTCATGCCGTCGTACTCGAGGGGTTAAAGTCGTCGTACTCATGTCGTCTACTCAAGCGGTTAAGTCGTCGTACTAAAGGCCTTAAATTGTCGTACAAGAAGGGTTAAATCGTCTATTCTTGACGGGGCTAAGTCGTCGTACTGAAGAGGGTACGTCTAAGTACTCTCGCGTTATATCAGCTTAACTTAAAGGGTTAATTTCCTGTCACCGTCTTGAAAGCACAGCTGAGGGCCGGGTCGCCAGCAGCGGTGCGTGGCAGCTGCCCAGGTCTGCCCCTAACCCAGTCCAATTATACCAGCTGCAGCACATCCTGCTTGCTTGCTTGCTTGCCCCTTGCTCAATAATGCCCTCGGGCGGCGAGGCGTTCTGCTTCGCCTTTGTCTTCAGTCGTCTCTTAATTTCTGTCTCACCAAGTCATTTTTAAATTCGTTTCCATGTGGTTTATTTTATAGCCACCTCGGTACCTGGTACAGAGAGCGGGCTGTGGTTGGGTACATTCCTGTACAGGCAGAGTTGTGAGACCAGGTGTTCCTCCACCCTTGGGCTTTATGCCTAACTAAACCTGTTGACCACGACCGGTTACGACCCTCGGACATGATGGTGTCACGTTCGTCCTGACCCCACGAGGGTCAGGTCAAAGCCCCAGGCCACCATACTCAAGGGTCGCACTGTCGTCCCTTAAGGGCTTTCACCATCGTCTTCAAGGGTATTACCGTCTCACGCTGAAGGAGCAAATTATTGTCCGGATTTCTTCCTTGACCAAGTTTGCCTACATGTCAAACTACTTCATCATCCATGAAAGGAGTTGAGTGAGCATAGTCTCGCAGGAGTAACGACCCTGGGAAGAACAGATAACAGGAGATCTGATGGTCCAAGATGAGATTACCTGCTGGAGGACAGTATATGGGAAGGACAGATAACAGGAGACTTGATAGTCCAAGACGAGTTTATCTGATGGAAGACAGTACTTTTGAGGGACATATATATAACAGGAGACCTGATGTTCCAAGGCGAGCTTCCCTGCGTTCATAATCGTCTTTGCGGTATAAACAGGACAGTAAAGCAGAAGGCAGCTACTTCAGAATAAACCAGGAGGTATAATTCACGAGGCGACTTCTCCAGCTGGGTCGCATGCAGAGGCACACCTGCATGTGGGTACTTAATCATCCCTTGCCAGCCTCACACAAAGGTGTCACAGTGTTTTACAAAGTAAAATAATAATAGCCTCTGCAGTGAAATTAGAAAGACAAAAAAGATTCTTTTCTGTTGTGTGGGTTATAGAACGGGTTTTATACCAGTTGCTTGACGAGAAAGGCTGATGGATCCAAAGTCTTTAAGAATATGAAGGATTTTGGCGAAATAATCAGCCATGAGACGCTCAGTCTGGAAGCTGTAACGCATGATCGATTTCAGTCTTGAACAAGGTTCATGACCCAGGCTGCTGCTTGTTCTTATAAGTGATAAATGAGGTACACTTCAGTACTTTGGTATTACGAAGTAGGTGCATTATAATTGAAGTACACTTCCGTACTTGGAAAGTAAGAGGTAGGTACATTATAAGTAAGGTACACTTAGGTACTTGAATAATAAGAGGTAGGAACATTGTAAGGTGCAATTCAGTACTTGGGTAATAAGAGTTAGGTACCATAATAAGTAAGGTACACTTTAGTATTTAAATAATGCACGAGGTACACCGGATTGTTTAAAGTATTGAGAAAGATACATTTTTGTACACTTGTGTTATGTAGTACAGGTAGACGATTAGAGGCACTTTTTCACTTGTACCATGAGTAACGTCGAGTTTCACACGCACGATAATACGTTAAATGAACCTGGCTATGATAAACAAATTACTCATCGTTACTCATTAACGTTCGACTGGTCAGAGAGGTGTTTACATTACTAGGGCCATCAGGTAACAGGGTACACATGCGTCTCAATTGACGGAGGAGGAGGCACACAAATACCTAACGTATTGCCTGAGCTTAATATCAGTAAGGCTCTCGGGAGTACACGCCTGGCCAACGCACCTGTAGAGGCCCCTCTCCCCTGCAGAATTTGGAGGAAAGAAGAAAGAAATTAAGAGATCTTTTGTTGAGCCAGAAGGCATCAGATTCAGGACAGGGTCCCCGTAACATAACGAAAAGAGAACCCGACTTGGCTCCATTTCAAGCTTTCTCTTTATTCACAAGGAAATCTTTGCAGTCTCCGGTCAACTCCTCACAGACGCAGTAGTCCTCAAAGAAATCTTTAATTTGTACTATTTCTTATCAACTAAAAACAAGTATCTTATTCGTCTAATGGTAAAAAGACAGCATAGATGGCTGATGACTTATCAAGAACACGTTGTACATATTAGTCCTTTCCCTGAATCCTATTAACCAAGTTAATGGGAAACACTTGCGCAAAAATTACTCTCCTTCACGTAAGCAGAACCCACATGTTCGACTATGACGAACCCAATTTTAACTCGGGCGACATTATTCCTAGTGAAGTTTGCATCGAAGTTTACTAGGGTGTTAGATGAAGAAAAGAGGCAAGAGAGTGTGGGCGATTATATACTGCAGGAGATCGGGGACCAAGGAGCCATGTTTAGAAAAGGCATATGATAAAGTAAACACGAAAAGTCTCCAGGAAGTCCTGATTCTAAATAAGAGTGTAGCGAAGACTTGTAAATTAGAAATGTTACGAGGTAGAGCGTGTCGAAGAGTTAAGTAGGAGTAGGAGCGAGTGGTTAGAAATAAATGTGGGAGTACGTCAGGGGTGTGTGATGTCACCATGGCTGTTTAATGTATTTATGGATATAACATTACGTGAGGTGAGGGTGCAGTGGGGGCGATTGCCGAGCACTGGTGAGCCCCGATGGAATATAACAAGTTACCACAGTTGTATGTTGATGATGCTTCGCTGTTGGCTGAATCAGAGGAGCTGGAGAGAATGCTGGGTCGTTTAGACGAAGTATGTATGGGAAAGATGCTGAAAGCAAATGAAAGTGAAAGCCAAGACTTCACTCTCAGAAAGAGATGGTATGTCAACGTATTATCAGTTGGACTGGCGAAGAATTGGAAGCTGTGGACGAGTTTGGTATCGGAAGTAGAGTTCATTCCCTAAGATCAGGATAGGTAGAAAATTGAGAACAGTAGAGACATAATTTGTGGAGAATGAAAGATGAGAGGGATATGAGGCATGAAGAAATTATTAGGAAGGTGAATTGGACGAAACTCCCCCAGGGTGGCTTTGGAAATGTAGATCGAATGGCAAATGATAGCTTGGTCACAGAGGTATGTCTTGGTATTGAAAATACGAGGAGGAGGTGAAGACCGACCTTGGAGAGATATAAAGATCCAGTGAAAAAAAAGTCACTCATTAATGGGTAAATTTATATTATGTTCCCTAAAATCTAATTTTGTTACCAACATAATGAGTACCCATGGTGTGAGTATACGGAGTTTGGTTTGAATTGTCCTGGAGGTATCAGCTAACGTGTCCATAGACAGACAGACAGAGACAGAGGCAGGAGTGACGACATAAATGTCCCTAATACACTCTTTTTTGTGTTGTGGTGGGACGAAAGAGCATTAAGGCCTTTATGAGAATACACCGCCATTTATACACTTGCCGCCCACCTTTTAAGACTATGTTCCAACCGATTTTCCACGCCAGTAATGCTAGACCCTCTAAACGGTGGTGGTAGTTACGGCAAAGTGGCAGGTGCAGGTGCATCCTGGCGCTGGCTAGGTCGTGTGGTAGTACCCTGTGGAGGGAGAGCACCCCCTCCAGTTGCGCGGTTATCCCCTATATGGCATATATGCACTCCGCCAGGGAACGGCAGCAGCAGCAGCACCGCCACACGCTCTCCCTGGCTCCCGGCCAACTTGGCTAAGGCTACTGTCAACCCGCGCGGGGGTGATTGCCTCTCAATTGTCACCCTATCGCGGGCTGGAGACCCGGGGATGAACGCGGTGCATAGTCTCTCACGTTGCTCAGGCTGCCGTCTCGGACCGAACCTGCTACTTGTCTTACGCATCTCTTTGTCAAACCCAGGATGACCCTGCCTCTTCCTGAGTCTTACCTACTTCGAATATTTCCTATCAGACCCCGAGCTGAACCTGCGTATATCTCTAGTATTTCTTGATGGACCCCCAGCTGAACTTGCTTATCTTAGATATTTCGTGTTATACCCCGATCTGAACTTGCGTATCTCTCGCATTTCATGTTAAATTCTTTAAGAACTTGCTTATCTCTGTTATTTCTCTTTGGACCCTAGCTGAACCTGGTGCTCATCGTCTCCCGTCTGTCCACCTCATAGGACCCCGGCCTTAAAATGGCAGCCGCGTCTCGAAGAGAAGCGTTGAAGCGTTACTCATGACCCACTATGGAGGATACGGTGAGAAAAGTGGGACACATGTCCAGGTGATGCACACTGACTGACTGACGGGCTGACTGACACCCAGTCACACGTCCGCTCGTCCGTGATTCGCAGCATAGATACGATGTAACACGAGTGGCAGCAATTATGCTGGCTTGCATAGCAGGGGGTGTCATGTTTGAGCGCTGGTCAAGGCCTCCCTCCTCTGCCAAGTGTTGGCAGCTCTCTGCACAGCTCAACCGACTGACGAACGCGACAAAATTCAGTCTTCTGGGGACACTTCATTGCCGTTTCGGTCACTGGCGAGATGTCCTGGAGCGATGCAGTCACCACGATCTCATCTTCTGCTTCACATAAGAAAAAACTGACGAAGAATAACACCGAACTCCTGTCTGGCGGACACGCTTTATCCAAAACGTATCTGTAACCAGATATAATTTGTTCTCTGCCGAAAAAAAGTGTTCGCGAGGTCATTTCCGTACCTTGGATGACTGATCTCGACCTGAGAATTTCTGTGTACCAAAACATCAAGGGGTCATGACGACTTCACCAGCATGGATGGCCTTGTCAGGGTGGATTTTCTACAGGTTTTTCGTAGCTAACCAGTTAAGGGGTGTGGCTGGTTTGCCGCTTGAGTTTCCAGCGGTGTTTCGAGAGTATGTGTTTGTGTGCTTTTTATGGGAGACGAGATGTTTGCGTTAGCAGTAATACATGTACGTGGGCCGGGGTGTTGAGGATGAGGCGTGAATTTTCTCTGTTGTTCGCCTGGTGGGTCTGGTGTGCCTGGATTTCAGGTTCCTCCTGTTGAGGTAGGAGCGCCCGTATGAGGTTTATGTTAACAGGTTGGTTTTGATGTCGCTTAAAGTTTAGATTTGCTCAGGCGTCTGTGCTGATGGTGTATGGTTTGAAGCGATCCAGTTTCTTTGCTTTTAAGACCTGTAGGGAGGGAGACGTCGGGGTGTATATTACTTCTTACTTTTCTGCCCTAAGATCTTCTTCGATGGGTCTCCCGTCCCATATGTATAGACAGGTACACAGACAGGCAGACAGACAGATAGGTAGACTGATAGAAAAACAGAGAGATGGACAGACAGAAAAAGATATAGATTGACAGATAAGGGAGGCAGAGACAAGAACAGATAAATAGGTACAAGCGTAGAATAATCAGAAACAAAATGTGTTTCTTCATGGTATTTTCCCACTCGTTCATTTGCCAGCACAAACCCAAAGGACTTGGAATCCCTTCTCCCACTCGTAATGGAAATCACGAAGCAAACCAACCACAACTGGGGCTCTGGCTGGCTGGGGGTCACCAGAAACGTACTCTACACCCGTGGGAGCTGTGCACATGCCGGGTGCCCGCAAAGCTGACCACAACCTCGGCCGACGACAAAGTGAGTAGGACCAACTGGTTGATATCCATACCGGAGGCGCGTCATTCGAGCTAGTCTTTAGCGGCGACCGGTTCCTGCTGTGGTCCAGCTTGAAGCGCTGCCGTAACCTTACCATATATATATATATACCTTTGTCCTCTCGACTCATATATTTCTTTTCCTTAACATCAACTTGTATCCTTTACCCTCATATCACAGCCTCGCCTTCCCCAGCCAAAAGCCCTAGAATGTTAATCCTCCAACTCCAGCCGGGATGCTGAGGCGAGGGGTCTCCCAAAGTAAATGGACAGATTAAGTAAGAATGAAACGGATCTGGACAGGGGTTCCACAGGGGGCCTGTCTGGTTCCCGATGGCTCACGCCAACTTGGCGAGTTTATTATAAGGCTGAAAAACTAGCTACTGCAGGACCCCCTGTGGCGCGTTCTCAGCTCGATTCCTTTTCAGCGCATCGCCATCAGAACTGTTCCTGAAGTCTTTTCTGACCACTATGCCATCAGCTGTCATTAGCCACCTTGTGTGTCTTTCAAGCCCAGAGCGCTGATGTCTGTCTGTCTGTCCCAAGCCCAGGGTGTTGGTGTCTGTCTCTGAAGCCCAAGCTTACTTACTTGGTCCCTTGCACTGTATCATCATTAGGTTAAAAGATGTCAGCCTAAACCGGTACGATTAGTATAGCTAAATTAGTTATCTCAGACTCCTCTCCCCCTCGTGTTGAATAAACATTATTTTTTTTTCCTATGTTAGATGAGACGGCTGGGACATAACTGAGGCTCTAATCAAGGCCACCTCATTGACGATTCATACATGTATACCCTAGCCAAGGGTGGTAGAACAGCTGGGTTTTGACTGTGGACCGAAGGCTACAACCAGGATTCGAACCTTACGCGCTCGACCCTGGGCGGGGCCCGTGAATAGTAAAAGTAATGTGATGAATAGCGGATATCAAGAAACGATACATACCTTAATACAGAAAACTGATGGGAGACATTTAAAAACGTGATACTTGGTTTTCCAAACAAGTATCTTGAAGGATCTATTTGTTTTCCTCTTAATAGGGTGGATAGAGAAGGGGAAGGGGCTGGACAGAAGATAATTATTGAAAATGGAAGAGGTGGTCAAGAGTACAAATAGGTATAAGGTGTAGGTTTCATGAAGTATTTGGGGGGCTCGTCTTTAGTGCCTTATTTATTTACCTTGGCAGACTGAGGGTGTGCATGTTGTTTCTTGTTAGCTAAGGGAAGGGAAAGTAACTCTAAGCTAAGGGGGTTCCCTTAGTGCTTTGAGGCTCCGAGGGAACCAAGAATGTTCCATGCCTGTACTGCTTTTGAGGTCTCCCATATTTCAGTAATTCGATTCATCGTTATCTTCTAACTTTTGCTAAACTTTCCCCGCTGCTCGAGTATGTGCCAGTTGGTTTAATGTATAGCAGTCCGTGTCGTTCTTCGGCGCTCTTCATGCAGGGGTACCTTTCCTCTGTGACAAAACGAAGACACCTAATTTGTATACTCTATAGCTTCAGTATGTGAGATTTGGAGGTGATGTGTGGGAACAGGAAAGTAGTCAAAGAAGAGGTATGATTATGGTTTTCACCAGAAGTGATTTTTTGGCTCTCCGGAGGATGTCAGAATCTATACAGACCGGCCAAGGGCCGTTTTTCCCTGAGAGGTTCATTTGTTGATATAGTCTATTATCAAAGCTCGTGATGCTATATTGTTTAGACCCAAGATTCTGAAGCTCTTTTGATGCATAGTCCTGTTACCCCCGATGTTAATGTCTGGAATTTTATTCATTCCAATGCCACTTTGGGGTATTTGTTTATGTAATATAGGCCTCCCGCAGAGCTCAGAGAGTTAGCCACTTCCTGTGGGAAGGACCACAGGGCGAGAAGTTTGATGACTTGTGTTTTGTCTTCGTAGGGTGAATGCAGGGCACTGGAGAAAATGGTGACCAGTGTTTTTTTTAGCATGGAGGTTGCATGATATGGTGAATCGATGGTAGTAATTTTGGAGAAGTGGGTGGCGTCCACAGCGCAGGCGAGGTAGCGTAGCTCACGCGTTTAGAGAGTTTAGCTTGGGAAGGATGCGTGTGTAGCGGGAGTTAAGGACTGGGTTAGGGATACGCTAAGGACAGTTGCCTACCGTTCTTCAGATCATTAGAGAGCTACACAGAGTTACATAGATACACGGACCACATAGACCCAAGGGTCCAGGCGAGGTGGTCTGGCCTTAAGGCAGACGGTGGAGAGGATATGGGTAAGTGTTAGATTGATAGATTTTTTTCTTTTGTCGCGTTAACAGCAAAGGTAATTAACGGCTGAGGTGTCAGACGAAAGTGAGCCTTTTCATCTCTGCTTGACCGAGTGATTGGTTATATGGCCAGTGTCTGGAGAGGGACGGGTCGTTGCCAACCAAGTATGTTCTTTAAGGGACTCTACTGGGATTATTTTTGTTCCATTATGTAGGTGCCGAGTGTTACATATATATTTATATTTCTAATCAAACTTGATGGCCGTTTCGCGCGTTAGTGGGGTAGCGCCAGGAACAGTCCTACGAAGAAAAGCCACATCCGCTCACGTCCATTCTCTACCTGTCATGTTTAATGCACATGTAATGTCATGTTATATATATTGTACACATATATAATACGTCAATTCTCACCGCATTAGAAGTAAACTAGATTTTTTTTGGGGGGGTCTCAATTTTCCAGACGAAGGTTATAAAGAATCAATACTTAGATATTTTGCAATCTGAGACTCCCACAATTTGAGGCTTTAAAGAAAACTCTTGATGACATATTCAGAGAACTCGTGCCCTTTGGATTGAACTATTGATATGCGGAAAAATAAGTTTTATAAAGCAAGAAAAAGGAGAATATTTGATTAGTTTGCAGTGATTCCACTGAGCGAATCCAAACTACTCAAATCGGAAAAGAAAGACGGTCATCATATTATATATATATATATATATATATA